>JAYESA010000005.1:50692721-50927721 GCA_036927795.1 Iris macrosiphon | reverse complement strand
CAAGTAATGGATACATAGCATCAATCGCGTTTGGTACTTCAATCAATACCCAGGCTGTATATCAAATACAAATCCTTAAAATGGTACAGTGCACTAAATAATCTCAACTATCAGAGTTTCACACTTCAATCCCCCATACATTTTTTGGGCAAGTTGATATCCTAAACTTTTTATTTTTACTTTAATACCCTGAACTATCTTTTTTTCCCGATTAAGAGGTAACCGGAAAGCCAAATCACAACCATAATAATTAATGATTTATTAACATACTAATTAAAAAGATAATTAATTTTTTTATTAACTAATCCTAAGCATAACCCCCCCCAGCACTCTAATTAATTTTTTATTAACTATCCATTATTTATTAACTAATGATGTTACTAATCCTAAACATAATTAATTTTTTTATTACTTTTTGTATTTGTTAAACGTTATATTAGGTAGTGAGAGATTTAGTCCAACATCGGGTAGAATAATAGAGAGAGATGTCAGCCTCTCCAATATATATGTAGTTTTTTTTCATCAATGAAAAAATTCCATTATTCTAATTCTACATGGTACCGGAGTCATAACCATCCTCCACCCGCCGCCTCCTCTCCTCCCCATCCGCTGCTCTGTCACCCAGCCGCCGTCCCCTGCTACCTCGCCGCCGGCCCTGCCTCCCCCGCCACCACCCCACGGCCCCGCCCGCCTCCCTCGCCACCCTGCTGCCCCTCCCTTCCCCGCCTCCGACCTGCTGCCCGACCACGCCTGCCCCCCCCCTCCGACCTGTCGCCGCCCCCCTGTCCAGGCGATCTACACAGAGAGTGACCTGGGTTCTCTATGACCTAGCTTGTGTGATCTCCATACGATCTCTACTTTCCATGCGCGTACCGGTTCTGGCCACGTTGATAGCGCATAGGTAAAGTTGATGTGATTATTGGGGTTGGGAAGATCCAGCGACAGTCGAATCAAGTGCAGGGATGTTGGCCGTGATGGTGGGCGAGACATTGGCGGTCGTGATGGAGGTCGACTGCGCACCTGCTTCAACTGTGGTCTACAAGATCATTTCTAGTGGCAGTGTACTAAAACTCATGCCGCCAATGTCACCTCAGATATTCCTGATCTTGGCGGCCGAACCGTACAAATGACCGATGAAGCATATGCAGACTTTGTTGAGTTTCAAACTCAACGTCGAGGTGAAGCTTCTACTTCTAGGTCCACCGCAGGGTACTCAGCAGCATATGTGGTACAGTCGAAGCAGTGGGTCCTTGATTCTGGTGCGTCTGCTCACTTGACAGGCGACGCAGGTATGATACGAAATTATATACCGGTTGGTCGTATGTCTAATATTACATGTGCCAACGGTGGTTCGCTGACAGTCCGTGAAAAATGATTTGCCTGTCTTTTTTCGGGACTGTCACTACATTTTGTATTACATATACCTGGAAACAATTCAGCTTACTCTCAATTAGTCGGATTACTCGTGATATGCATTGCTCGGTAACATTCTTTCATGATGGTTGTGTTTTTCAGGACCTAAAGACTGGAAAGACTATCGTTAAGGGACGTGGCTGGAGGCTTGTACCGGTTTGACGAACCTTTCTCTGTTGTCTGTGATGGTGTGAAACTTGATCCTTTTGAATTACACTGCCGGTTAGGACATCCTTCTGTCCAAGCACTCCAGAAAATGTACCCATCTTTAGATGCTTCATGTTCTTTTCATTGTGAGTCATGTAGTTTGGCTAAGCATCACCGGATTTCCTATTCGGTCATTCAAAATAAAGTTGCTTCCGCTCCTTTCGAGTTGGTGCATTCCGATATATGGGGACCTTGTCCAGTTGAATCTGTGATGGGATTCAAGTACTTTATTACCTTTGTTGATGACTACTCGTGCGTCGCTTTTGTTTATCTCATAAAAAATTGCTCCGAATTATTTAACATTTGGTGCAATTTTTATGCGGAAATCAAAACACAATTTGGTATTCCGATTAAATGCGTTCGCAGTGACAATGGTCGTGAGTATATATCTTGTGAGTTTGTTTCACACATGTCTCGGAATGACATCATCCACCAAACTTCATGTCCTTACACACCACAACAGAATGGTGTGGCTGAATGCAAGAATTGTCACCTTAGAAACAACGCGTGCTCTTATGTTCCAAACACGTACTCCAAAAAGATTTTGGTCGGATGCCGTTCTCACGGCTTGCTATCTAATTAATCGCATGACGTCTGTTCTCAATAGCGATACTCCCTTCTCTCGATTATATCCTAAATGAGAGCCGTTTTCTTTCTCTCTGAATCTTTGGTTGCTTGTGTTATGTAAGGGATACCCGACCAACTGGATACCCGACCAACTGGATACCCGACCAACTCTTTCTAAACTAGATCCAAAGGCTATCCAATAGATTTTTCTTGGGTATCCTAAGGATCAGAAAGGGTATTGGTATTTTTCTCCAGTCTTAAAGCGGTATTTTTTCTCTCGGGATGTTACCTTTGTTGAAACTGAGTTTCCTCCACTTCCACAAACTACTGATCCGGCTCCACAAGTTTACCCAGAAGAGAATTTCTTGTTGTTTTCTGTTCAAACACAACCCCCCGTAAGGGTGCCCTCCTCTACCGAGCCAGTCTCCCGATCCGATGGTCCGCACACACCGGCTCCGTCGGTACCAACATCGCCGGAACAAGTTTCGCCAATAGTGTCTGTAGACAGCGTCTTCATCCTCCTCTAGCTCCACTGATTTGCTTCCGTCTGATCCGCCAGTTCGACCTCGTCGTACATGTCGTAATCATCCATTGTACGTTCACAATTACAAAGGGCTTGCGAGCCACACACAATCATTGGTGGCGACTATCGATGGAATTAAGATTCTCAATTATGCAGAGGAGGGTCTTAAACATCTGGGCTGACGTGCTGCTATGGAAGAGGAAATGAAAGCATTTCGGGAGAACCATACATGGAACTTGGTTGATTTAATAAGGCAGTGGGTTGCAAATGAGTGTTCAATATTAAGGTAAAACCGGATAGCACTTTTGATCGCCTGAAGGCTCGTCTGGTGGCAAAATATTATTCTCAGATCTATGGTGAGGATTATTTTGAGACATTCTTCCCAGTTGCTCGAATGACCTCTGTGTGCGTCCTCTTGGCCTTAGTTGTTCGCTATGACTGGCCTTTGCTACAGCTGGATATCAAGAATGCATTTCTTCATGAAGATCTTGACGAATAAGTATATGTGGTGCAACCTCCCGGGTTTGTTGCAAGGGATGCTAAAGTGTGTCATCTGCGGAAGGCCCTTTATGGTCTCAAACAATCCCCTCGTGCATGGTTTGATCGTTTCACAAATGTGGTTACTCAGTTTGTCATGTGCCAATTAAAGAATGATCATTCAGGATTTTACCGTTAGACATTAGCTGGGAGGATACTACTCGGTGTCTATGTGGATGAAATTGTGATCACATGAGAACAGTCAGGGCATTACAGAACTAAAAAAATTTCTAGGAGAACAATTTCAAACCAAGGATTTAGGATCGTTGAGCTATTTTTTGGACGTAGAAGTCACACGGGGTAAGCGGGACTTGTAATGTCTCAGAGAAAATATGTGCTTGACATCCTAAATGATGCAGGAATGATGCAAGCTAAGGGAGCAACCTCGCCCATGGACCCAGGGATAAAGTTACTTCCCGACGAGGGGACATTAATGATCGATCCGGATCAATATCGTCGAGTAGTTAGGAAACTCAACTACTTGGCCGTTATGACTCGTCCAGACATTTTCTTTGCCGTCAGTGTTGCAAGTAGAGTCGTCTTCACCACGAGTTCCACATTGGGAGGCAGTTCTCAGAATTCTGCGATATCTAGTTAAGAATCCGGAAAAAGAAATTCAGTTGGAGAATAAGGGACATACTTATGTTGAGTGCTTTAGTGATGCTGACTGGGGTGCCAGTCTTACGGATAGACGGTCTACATTTGGCTACTCGGTTAACATGGAAGAGCAAGAAGCAGAGTGTGATCACACGATCAAGCTCGAAAGCGGAATATCGGACAATTGCTCATGGCACAACAGAGGTGCTATATCTGCAGCATCTTCTACAGGAACTGGGAGAAGCAGGATATAAAACAACATATATGTTTTGTGATAACCATTCTGCTATTCATATTGCTACTAACCTTGTATTTCATGAAAGGACAAAGCACATTGAAATCGACATTCACTTTGTCCGTGATGAGTGTCAGAAAGGGATAATAAAGTTTCATCATGTGAGGACCGACGATCAGATAGCTGATATATTTACAAAATCTCTTCTAGGTCCTCGGGTTCAATTTCTCTGTAACAAGCTAGGCATGATTGACATCTATGCTCCAGCTTGAGGGAGGGTGTTGAGTTATGTGTTAAGTTGAGTTTAGTCCCACATGGGTAGACTAATAGGGAGAGGGGTTAGCCTCTCCTATATAATGTACTCCCCTCTCCTCTTAATGAATCAATCTATTATTCCTATTCTACACCTCCAGAGGGGGGGGGGGGGGGGGGACTGGGTTACTTCTGTATCCTGACTTGTGTGATCTCCATACGATCTATACTTTCCATGCTCGTGCCGGTTCTGGCCACGTTGATAGCGCATCGATAAAGTTGATGTGATTATTGGGGTTGGGTAGATCCAGCGACGGTCGAATCAAATAGCAGGATGATTAACACTGATGCGACTAGCAGTGCTACTACTATCGATGATGGAAACGCATTGGCGGGACAAACGGGCACTGACACGACGATTTCTTCGATTCGACTCGTCGATCGGCGGTTGGACGGACCAGATGGCTACTCAACATGGCGGAAGAAGGCTGAGAAAATACTTCGAAAAATGCGGTTGTCCAAGCATCTGACTGACAACCCTCTGGAGACGACTGATCCCACATTTGAGTAGTGGGAGACAGATGATAGTCAACTGTTTACACAGTTGATGAACTCAATGGAACCATCGGTGGAGGACATGGTTCATAACACGAATACGATAAAGGAGTAATGGGAGGTTCTATCGACGACGTTTGATGGAAAATACGACTTGTCTCGTATCTACGACTCGGTCGTCGGCGTCTATCGGGCAAAACAGGACAAGTCTCATAAGGACCAATTCCGGGCTTTTAAGGCTATGGTCGATGAAGTTGACCGTGTATTACCTTTGACGACGGATATCAATGAAGCGAGGGCTCAACGTGAGCAGCTTCATGTGATGGCATATCTTGCCTCTCTCCGTCCTGATGCAGACTCAGCTCGCTCTCAGATCATTGTCGGAGCCGAGGTTCTATCTCTAATGGAAGCACATTTTCGTGTTCTACGGACAGCAAAGGTTGTCGAGACCTCTCCAAGTGATGCTCCTACTGATCGATCTGCTCTTGATGCCGCTCGTACTGGATTTCGCGGTGGTCGTGGTGGACGACTTGGCGGCCGCAATATTGGTCGTGATGGTGGACGAGAAATTGGCGGTCATGATGGAGGTCGACCGCACACCTGCTTCAACTGTGGTTTATAGGGTCATTTTCAGTGCCAGTGTACTAAAACTCCTACCGCCAATGTTACCTTAGATACTCCTGATCTTGGCAGCCGATCAGTACAAATGACTGATGAAACATATGCAGACTTTGTTGAGTTTCAAGCTCAACGTCGAGGTGAAGCCTCTCCTTTTGGGTCCACATCAGGGTACTTAGCGGCATGTGTGATACAGTCAAAGCAATGGGTCCTTGATTCTAGTGCGTCTTCTCACTTTACAGACGACGCAGGTATGATACGAAACTATGTACCGGTTAGTCGTATGTCTAATATTACATGTGCCAATGGTGGTTCGCTGACAGTCCGTGGAAAATGATTTGCCCGTCTTTCTTCGAGACTGTCACTACATTCTGTATTACATACCCCTGGAAACCCATTCAGCTTACTCTCAATTAGTCGAATTACTCGTGATATGCACTGCTCGGTAACATTCTTTCCTGATGATTGTGTTTTTCAAGACCTAAAGACTGGAAGGACTATCGGTAAGGGGCATGTGGCTGGAGGCTTGTACCTGTTTGACAAAAATTCCTCTGTTGCCTATGTTGGTGTGAAACTTGATCCTTTTGAGTTACACTGCCGGTTAGGACATCCATCTGTCCAAACACTCCAGAAAATATACCCATCTTTAGATATTTCTTTTCATTGTGGGTCATGTGGCTTGGCTAAGCATCACCGGATTTCCTATCCGGTTAGTCAGAATAAAATTGCTTCCGCAACATTCGATTTGGTGCATTCCGATATATGGGGACCTTGTCCAGTTGAATCTGTGATGGAATTCAAGTACTTTGTTACTTTTGTTGATGACTACTCACGTGTCACTTTTGTTTATCTAATGAAAAATTGTTCCGAATTATTTAACATTTGGTGCAATTTTCATGCGAAAATCATAACACAATTTGGTGTTCCGATTAAATGCGTTCGAAGTGACAATGGTCGTGAGTATATGTCTCGTTAGTTTCACATCTGTCTCGGAATGACATCATCCACCAAACCTCATGTCCTTACTACAACAAAATGGTATGACTGAACGCAAAAATTGTCATATCTTAGAAACAATGCGTGCTCTTATGTTCCAAGCACGTACTCCAAAAAAAATTTGGTCAGATGTCGTTCTTACGGCTTGCTATCTCATTAATCAGATGTCATCGTCTGTCCTCAATGGTGATATTCTCTTCTCTCAGTTATATCCCAAACGAGAGCCGTTTTCTTTACCTCTCCGAATCTTTGATTGCTTGTGTTATGTTAGGGATACCCGACCAACTCTTTCTAAATTAGATCCAAAGGCTATCCAATATAATTTTTTTTGGTATTCTAAGGATCAGAAAGGATATTGGTATTTTTTTCCAGTCTTGAAGAGGTATTTTCTCTCGGGATGTTACCTTTGTTGAAACCGAATTTCCTCCACTTCCACAAACTCCAGGATCAATGTCCAAGTTAACCCCGGTTCAAGCACAACAGCCTCCTGTTAGGCTGCCCTCCCCTACCGAGCCAGTACTCCAGTCCGACGGTCCATAGACACCAATTCAGTCAGCACCACCGTCGTCCGATCGATCGTCGCAGATAATGCCCATGGTCACAGAGTCATCCTCCTCTGGCTCGACTGATTCGTCTCCGCCTGTTCCACCAGCTCGACCTCGTCGTGCCTATCGAGATTATTCCTTGTATGTTGAAAACTACAAAGGGCTTGTGAGCCACACTCAGTCCTTAATAGCCACTATTGATGGGATTCAGATTCCCAATTCTGTCGAGGAGGGTCTCAAATATCCCGGCTGGTGTGCTGCTATGGAAGAGGAGATAAAAGCACTTCAGTAGAACCATACGACATTGGTAAATTTGCCGCCTGGTAAATAGCTTGTCGGTTGCAAATGGGTGTTCATGATCAAAGTGAAACCAGATGGCACCCTTGATCGACTAAAGGCACGTCTGGTGGCTAAAGGATATTTCCAGACTTATGGTAAGGATTATTTTGAGACATTCTCCCTAGTTGCCAGGATGACATCTGTGCGCGTACTCTTGGCCTTAGCTGTTCGTTATGACTGGCCGCTACTCCAGCTGGTTATCAAGAATGTCTTCCTCCAAGGGGACCTTGATGAAGAGGTATATGTGGTGCAACCTCCCGGGTTCGTTGCAAGGGAGGGTAAAGTGTCATATGAGGAAGGCCATCTATGGTCTCAAACAATCACCCCGTGCATGGTTTGGTCGGTTTACAGATGTGGTCACTCAGTTTGGCATGTGTCAATCAAAGAAGGATCATTCAGTATTTTACAGACTGACATCGGCGGGAAGGATACTCCTTGGTGTTTATGTTGATGACATTGTAATCACAGGAGATGACAGTCAGAACATTGCAGGACTGAAGAAGTTTCTGGGAGAACAATTTTCGACCAAGGATATGGGATCATTAAACTACTTCTTGGGTGTTGAAGTCCTACAGAAAAAGAAGCACATTGTCATGTTGCAGAGGAAGAATGGCAGAGGAAGTATGTGCTAGACATACTACATGATGCAGCAATGATGCAAGCCAATGGAGAAATGTCGCCGATGGACCCAGGAGAAAAGTTACTCCCCGACGAGTGGATACTAATGACGAATCCGGATCAATATCGTCGTGTAGTTGGAAAACTCCACTACTTGGCGGTTGACTCGTCCAGATATTTCCTTTGCCGTCAGTGTCGCGAGTAGATTTATGTCTTCTCCACGAGTTTCACATTGGTAGGCAGTTCTTAGAATTATGCGCTATTTAGTCCAAAATTCTGGAAAAGGAATTCGCATAGAGAACTAGGGACATACAAATGTTAAGTGCTTTACCGATACTGACTGGGGTACAAGCCTGACAGATAGACGATCTATGTCTGGTAATTCAGTATTTATTGGCGGAAACTTAGTATCATGGAAGAGTAAGAAGCAGAGTGTGATCGCACGATCAAGTTCCGAATCAGAATATCGAACCATTGCTCATGGCACGGCAGAGATATTATATCTGCAGCATCTTCTACAAGAGCTGGGAGAAGAAGCAGGATCTAAAGCAGCAGATATGTGATGTGATAACCAATCTGCTATGCATATTGCTACCAACCATGTATTTCATGAAAGGACGAAGCACATTGAAATTGATGCCCATTTCGTCCGTGATGAGTATAAAAAGGGAATGATAAAGTTCCATCACGTGAGGACCGGTGATCAAATAGCCGATATCTTCACGAAATCTCTTTTGGGTCATCGGGTACAATTTTTATGTAACAAGCTGGGCATGATTGATATATATGCTCCAGCTTGAGGGGAGGGTGTTAAGCGTTATATTAGGTAGTGAGCTTTAGCCCCACATCGGCTAGAATAACAGAGAGAGAGGGGTCAGCCTCTCCTATATATATGTAGTCTTTTTTCATCAATGAAAACATCTCATTATTCTAATTCTACAGTATTCAAGCAGCAAAGGGAGGAAAAGGGGGGGGGGGGGGGGGCTTTTTTCTAAACAAAAATAGTAATCTTTAGGGGGCAAAAGTGTACAAAATGGTAATTAGATGGATGGCGAACTAATGTAGGAGTAAACTGCATAATTGAAAGTACTTGGGTGAACTTTAGCATAAATGAATATCAAAGCTCAGGAAGGGCACAAGGGCGCAGGATGAATAATAGCATTTATAAGCTAAGTGGCAGATTACGACACCTGTATACTTCAAATTACAGTTTAAATAATTTGTGAGCATAAAAGGTTTGTTCAAATTGTAGCCTTCTTCCTACTCTGTATCATGAATTAAGCAATACCAATAGTGTTGGAATCATATAAACTAAGAATTAATCTTGCTTCACCTCCATCATAGCCATGACACTGTCCTTATTTGTTCGTAGAACTTGCATGACATTTTCACAAGTTGATCTGAAATTGCCTTCAATACCACTGACTTCCATAGCCTTCACGAGCATTCTAGTCAAGCGGAACGGTACCTGCCAAATAACATATATGATTTGTGAAATTCAAGAAATCCAAGTTGCCCATGAAAATGAAAACATATAAGATGCATCACTCTTGGTCTTATTAAACTCACTTTTTCAGGAAATTTCTCTCTGTTCATGGAAGCCTCAAAGCAGTCTCCAAAATCAATATGGATGATCTTGCCACTGAAAGGAGAAAAGTATGTTATTTGATAATATGTCAATCCATGATGTCATGTCATGGTTTTAGAAGAAGGTAACGAGAGAGTATAAGGTACCTGGACCGATGCAGCATAAGATTACTAGGGTGACGATCTCCCAACCCAAGAAGATACCCGACCTAGCAAACATAAATAATTACTTCACAATCACCCCCCGAGAATTTTCTAATAGGAACAAACAAACGATGCCATACCATACTCATCACAGCCAAACTTCTTGTATAATTTGTCCGACGATCTATCCAAACTTCGGAAGTTCGGCTTTTCAGCCAGAGAACCTAATATGGCACCCAGTTTAGGATGGAAATATGTCACCAATTGGAACCAGATCCTAAACATGCCTCCTCAACTTTATCGCAAAGGAATAGTTTATGATAGAAGCACACCTTAAGCAAGACAGAGAGAATACCTTAGCCAAGTCATTTCCTTCAGTGTTCTGCAAAGCATGCCCAAACACTTCCACCTTAGCTATGAGCGGCAAGCGATCATAATCTGGTGCAAAAGCTTGCATAAGTCTGTTCTCTTGATTTAAAAAGATCTGGAAAAAAAAAGGGTCATAGAGCTCTCCAACTACTGATTAACAGAAAACAAATGAAAGGTTCAAAAAATACCTTTCTGGCATCCCTATATTCCCGAATCAAATGGTGTAAAGTGTCACAGTTAGGCACCCAACCAATCAAGCCACTGTTTGCAGATAACGGAATGACTGAATAACGCTGAATGGAAAGATCTTTTTCTTCAGTTCTTCTCGAATTCTCCAGGAGAGTATTTACCAAACCAAAAAGCTAGAAATAAGTTTTTAGTTAGCATACTACTTGATGACAATTAATAGTATATGAACAATAAAAAGGGTATCTCAGTGCCACAAGGCTCCTGCGTACACAAGGTCCGGGAAGATCAAGATGTAGGCAACCTAACCCCCCATATAAAGGAGAGGCGTGATTCAAACATGAATCCTCCAGGATGGAGGTAGCAAGCCTTACCGTCATGTTAGGTGACAGCCTCAATAGTGTATGAAAATGATACACCAAATGATTTGTTTCTTTTATTATTATCTAGAAGATGTAGACTACTGGGTTTCCTTTATTTATCAACTAGAACATGTACAGCACTTCTCTACATATTTATTTATTTATTTATTTATTATGATTATAAAAAAATTGATTTTGCTGCAGACCTAGGTCTTCATGTACAAATAAGTAACTTTATCTTCTTAACGACTTAAGCAAATAATCTAAGCCGATAAAACAAGTGTGAAGTAAATATAGGAACAGCAAATAAAATGATGGATGCCATTCTTATTATCACTGCGAAAGTTATTTTACACAATGTGTTGCTCATATGAAGGCTATAGTAAAAGAAAAAGGAGGTAAAGAGAAGCAGATAATGTGATCACAAGTTATTGTGTATTTCAGTCACTATAAGATTGCCTCAATTTTGTTAACAAGAATCATCCACAAGGAGACTGCTAAGGGGTTGACACATCAAACTGAGAGAGCATTTCCTACTTTTGTTCCATCAATGATATTAGTTAAGAAAAATAAACTAGAATCAACATACAAAGTTAACTATTTTTTCTTAAATTGCTAGGCAACTCATGATGGTTTCTGCTCATGTAAAAAGAGAATATCACTACTGATTCAGTGGTTTGACTGGAAAATTCAAGGAAACTTTACATGTGTTGAGTAATCCGAGAATAGGACAATGACTTTGATACCAATCAATGAACCAGGTTTTCTGAGAAGAGTGCGCAAATGATGACGACTTTCAGTTTTATATTCCATGATAATTACTTCTTTACCGCTAAAAAGGTCCGTTTCTTAATTAAATACAACAGAGAAGAGTGCGCAAATGATGAGTACTTTCAGTTTTATATTTCAAGATAATCGTTTCACCTTACCAATAAAAAGGTTTGTTTCTTAATTAAATATAACAAAGATTATTTATAGGTGTAAAGTAAATTATTAAGGTGAAAGTTGCAACTCACAAAAGCTTCAACTCGTTAAAAGTTGATGTAGAGTTAAATCCAAACATGGATTTAACCCTAAATTCTTGTTTGCTTAGATTCATAATAATATGCATGTAACACCGTGACGGGTCAAGAGTGTTTTTTTCTACTAAAGAGCTAAAGAGAAGAAACCAAGAGCAATATGAACACCGACTTTTATAGTCAAACGGTCATCTAGATTCCAAAACATACAAGCTGACTTAATTATATAGGAATCATGATTTACAAACTTACAAAATTGATGTAAATTGTTAAATATTAGTAGTATTGGGCTAACATATATATAGGAGATGCTAACCCATCTTCCTCCCCGATCAGAACCCACCCTCCCCCCCTCCACCCACACGCACCTCCCCTAACCCAACCCTAACCCTAGCCGTCTTTCCCCTCAGAAACCCTAACCCTAACCCAGCTGCCACCTACCCCAAACCTAGCCGTATTTCCCACAAAAAAAGAGATTTTGGATCCTCAGAGGGTAAACAATAGTTTGTTTGTTGGAACCTCTGACTCACCATATCTAAAAAAAAACGTTGAGATCCTCAGAGGGTAAACAATGGTTTGTTTGCTGGAACCTCTGACTCTTACAATCGGCTTAAAGAATTTAACTAAGAGCAGATAAGAGGTTTGTTTTGCGTGAATCTTTGTTTCTTTCCTTATTTGATCTTCACATCGGGATCTAACAGAGAGTAACCTGAGTTGTCGCGTGCGGGTTCTAGCCACGTTTCTAGCGCATTGGCAGAGTTGATGTGATTATCAAGTTGGAAATATCAAACCGACGGTCGAATCAGAAATACTGAAGGATGACAGGCACCGAGGCAAATAGTAGTGCTACAGACACTAGTGTCGGAACCGCAATTACGGGACCAACGGGCACTGGCATGACGATTTTATCGATTCGACTTGTCGATCCACGGTTGGACGGACCAGAGGACTAATCGACATGGCGAAAGAAGGTCGAGAAGACGCTTTGAAAAATGTGGTTGTCCAATCATCTGACTGACAGCCCTCCAGCAGAGATTGGTCCCATATTTGAGCAGTGGAAGACAAATGATAGTCGACTGTTTACACAGTTGATAAATTCAATGAAACCATCGGTGGAAGACAAGGTTCAAAATACGGATTCTGTGAAGGAATTATGAGAGGTCATGGCGGTGGCGTTTGATGGAAAATGAGATTGGTCTCGTATCTACGACTCGGTTGTTGACGCATACCGAGCAAACTAGGAAGACAAATCTTATAAGGACCACTTCCGGGCCTTTAAGACTATGACTGATAAGATCGACCGTGTATTATCTCTCACAACGGATATCAATGAAGCAATGGCTCAACGTGAGCAGCTTCATGTAAAGGCATATCTTGCCTCTCTCTATCCTAATGCGAATTCTGCTCGCTCTTAGATCATTGTTGGATCTGCTGTTTCGTCTCTGATGGAAGCTCACTATCGTGTTCTTCGGACAGCTAAGGTCGTTGAGACCACTCCGGATGATTCTCCTGTTGATCGATCTGCTCTTGGTGGACGACGTGGCAGCCGAAATGCTGATCGTGATGGTGGACGAGGCAATGGCGGTCGTAATGGAGGAAGACCGCGCACATGCTTCAACTGTGGTCTGCAAAGCCATTTCCAGTGCCAGTGTCCTAAAGTTCCTGTCGCCAATGTTACATCAGACGCTCCTGATGATGGTGGAGGAAGACCGCGCACATGCTTCAACTGTGGTCTGCAAAGCCATTTCCAGTGGGAGTGTCCTAAAGTTCCTGTCGCCAATGTTACATCAAACGCTCCTGATTATGGTGTTCGATCTATTCAGATGACTGCAGAGTTATATACAATTTTTCTTGAGTTCCAAGCTCAACGACGTGGTGAGACATCCACATCTGGATCCACAGCCGGGTACTCCGCGGCATGTGTTGTGAGATCGAAGCAGTGGGTGATTGACTCTGGTGCGTCTGCTCACATGACTGGCGACGCAGGTATGATACGCAATTATATATCGATGGAACGTGTTTTCGATATTACTGTTGCCAATGGTAGTTCACTAACAATCCGTGGACGAGAAAGTGCCCGTCTTTCTTCTGAACTGTCACTCAATTCAATATTACATACACCTGACAACCCGATCAGTTTACTTTCAATTAGTTAGATTATTCGCGACATGTATTGCTCGGTAACATTTTTTCCTGATGGTTGTGTTTTTCAGGACCTGAAGACTGAAAATACTGTCGTAAGGGACATGTGGCTGGAGACTTGTACCAGTTTGACGAAACTTCTTATGTTGCTTGTGTCGGCGTGAAACCCGATCATTTCGAGTTACATTGTCGGTTAGGTCATCCATCAGTCCAAGCTCTCCAGAAAAATATGCCTATCTTTAGATATTCTAATTACTTTTCATTGTGAGTCATGTCGTTTGGCTAAGCATCACCGGGTTCCATATCCGGTGAGTCATAATAAAATTGCATCTGCTCCTTTCGAATTGGTGCATTCTGATGTATGGGGACCTTGTCCAACATGTCTTCGAATGCCTGTTGATGACTACTCACGTGTCACTTTTGTCTACCTGATGAAAAATTACTCCGAATTATTTAAAATTTGGTGCAATTTTTACGCAGAAATCAAAACACAATTTGGTGTTCCGATTAAATACTTTCGAAGTAACAATGATCATGAGTATCTATCTTGTGAGTAAAATACTCATCTGTCCTGTAATGGCATCATCCACCAAACCTCTTGTCCTTACACACTACAACAGAATGATGTGGCCAAACGCAAGAACCGTCATCTCTTGGAAACAACGCATGCTCTTATGTTTCAAGCACGTACTCCCAAAAAAATTTGGTCGGATGTAGTACTTACAGCTTGCTATCTTATTAATCGCATGCCATCGTCCGTTTTCAATGGTGCTACCCTCTTTCCTCGTTATATCCCGAACGAGAGTCGTTTCCTCTACCTCTCAAAACTTTTGGTTGCTTGTGCTATATTCGGAATACCCTACCGACCCTTTCTGAATTAGATCATAAGGCAATCTAATGTGTTTTCCTTGGGTATCCTAAAGATCATAAAGGATATCGGTATTTTTCTCCTACCTTGAAGAGGTATTTTTTCTCTCGGGATGTTACCTTCGTTGAAACCGAGTTTCCTCCACTTCCACAAACGACCGATACAGTTTCCTAAGTTTACCCAGAAGATGACTTCTTGTTGTTTCATGTTCAAACACAACAGCCCCCGTAAGGGTACCCTTCCCTACCAAACCAGTGTCCAGGTCCGACGGTCCGCAAACACCGGTTTAGTCAGTAGCGACGTCGTCCGAACTAACAACGTCGATAGTGCCCACAATCACAGAGCCATCCTCCTCCTCTAGCCCCACTGATTCGCCTTCGTCTATTCCACCAGCTCGACCTCGTCGTTCCTATCGTGTTCATCCCTTGTATGTTCCACACTCAGTCCTTGATAGCTAGTATTGATGGAATTTCGATTCCCAATACTGCCGAGAAGGGTCTCAAATATCCCGGTTGGCGTGCTGCTATGGAGGAGGAGATGAAAGCACTTCGGAAGAACCATACTTGGGACTTGGTAGATTTGTATACTAGTAAACAGACAGTAGGTTACAAAAGGGTGTTCACGATCAAGGTGAAATCGGATGGCACTCTTGATCACCTAAAGACTCGTCTGGTGGTTAAAGAATATTCTCAGACATATGGTAAGGATTATTTTGAGACCTTCTCCCCAGTTGCCAGGATGATATCTATGCTCGTACTATTGGCCTTAGCTGTTCGCTATGATTGGCCATTGCTTCAGCTATATATCAACAATGCATTTTTCCAAGAGGATATTGAGGAAGAAGTGTATATGGTGCAACCTCCCGGGTTCGTTGCAAGGGAGGGTAAAGTGTGTCATCTGCGGAAGGCCCTCTACGATCTCAAATAATCACCTCGTGGGTGGTTTGATCGACTTACACATGTTACTCAGTTTGGCATGTGTCAATCAAAGAAGGATCATTCGGTATTCTACCGACAGACATCAACTGAAAAGATACTACTTGGTGTCTATGTTGACGATATTGTGATCACGGGAGATGATCAGTCAGGGTATTGCATGACTAAAGAAGTTTATGGGAGAACAATTTCAGACCAAGGATATGGAATCGTTGAACTACTTCTTGGGCATTGAAGTCATACGGGGTAAGCGGAACATTGTAATGTCTCAGTGGAAGTATGTGCTGGACATACTAAATGATGCAGGACTGATGCAAGCCAAGGAAGCAACCTCGCCCATGGATCCAGGGGAAAAATTACTCCCAGACGAGGGGATCCTGATGACCAGTCCGGATCAGTATCATCGAGTGGTTGAAAAACTCTAACTACTTGGCGGTCATGACTCGCCCGAACATTTTTTGCGCCGTAAGTGTCGCAAGTAGATTTATGGCTTCTCCACGAGTTCCACACTGGTAGGCAGTTCTTAGAATTTTGCGCTATCTAGTCCAGAATCCAGGAAAAGAAATTCGGATGGAGAATCATGGACACACTCGCGTTGAGTGCTTTACCGATGCTGACTGGGGTGCAAACCTAACAGATAGACGGTCTACGTCTGACTACTCGGTATTTTTTGGCGAAAACTTGGTATTGTAGAAGAGCAAGAAGCAGAGTGTGATAGCACGGTCAAGTTCGGAAAGCATAATATCGAGCCATTGCTCATGGCACAAATGTGTTATATCTGTAGCATTTTCTACAAGAGCTGGAAAAAGAAACAAGATCTAAAGTAACAGATATGTGGTATGATAACTAGTCTGTTATCCATATTACTACCTATCATGTATTTCATGAAAGGACGAAGCATATTAAAATCGAATCCACTTTGTCCATGATGAGTATAAAAAAGGGACGATAAAATTTCACCACGTGAGTGTAACACCCCGTTCCGCTCGAGCGGACTGCCGATTCAAACGGCAAAAGTGCAACGTCCCGACCCGCTTTGCTTCGGCGAGAATACTCATTTGAGGCAAAGGATACCCAGACTTGTCCCGTCGGGAGTTCGGCTTAGGCTTTCAGAGGCTCGCTCGGAGTATCGCTCAACCGAGGCGAATCATCGCTAAGGTGGGTGGCTACGGTGAACTTGTCTTTGCTTAGCCAGCACACTTAAAATGTGGAACGATACATGCTACTCGCTAGGTGAATCACCCCCTGCATGCTAATAAGAATACAACGCACCTAGCTAAGGGAATAATCCCAACTTGTATTGCTTGTGCTAGAACATGGAAATGAAACATTTCTTATAATCAGACCCTCGCATGCTACCTTTGCCTTGTGCAACTGGACCCTGCTATGCCTTGATAGAACGATATGTATGTGCTCTTCTTAGTGCACTGTTTACTTGTTTACACTGCACGACTCTAGATCATGTCGCTCGGAAAGTCCTCTTACGGTTTCACTACCCGGCTTACCTTCGGGCCCGAGCTAAGGTGAATGCTTATGTTTATACAAACGCATGCTTGCCTGCTTATATGTTGCCTCGATACAATGCTTGTCATATAATTGCATGCCAATATCTAGTGAATGCTATCTTGCCTTGTTTTCATCCAAACCCCCGGAAGACTATCAAATAGTCGTTCCGTACAAGTATAAACCTGAAAGCATCCGGGACCGTTAGGTCGCCAAGGCAATTCCCGAACTAGGGGATTGCATCATGTCAAGTAAAGAAAGAATCATAGCTCATGAATCAAGACTCATTCAGGTATTCGGATCCTTGCAGTCTCTCGAGCGGGCGAGAGGGTGTATGCGCTCTTATTGCTACATCCATCTCCGTCCAAGAGACTATGCATCATCCAATGGCTAAGTGAATCAAGAATAAACATGCTATTCATGAATCCAGTGAATCTGAAACCCAAGATTTGCATGTCGCGGACAACTTGGAAACATGGTACAATTTCGCGGACGGTCACCGGAGCACTGGGGCCGATCCGATCCGGACGGAACTTCATGATAGTCTCTCGAGCGGGCGGGTTGGTATGCTTCGCCTCGAGAACCTAGCGTTGCATATCACTCTCGCCCAAGACTAAAATTGGTCCTTTATGGCTATGCCAGCGACAATTGTTCATATAGATAAGTCATCCTCGCTTAGCGACTATCCGCGTGCGAGTCATTGCATCGCATCGAGAATAACTGAACACCTGAACGATAGTAACATACTTGTACATATGGAACACTTGAACATCTTATGCAACGCACCTGATCATCCGAGTAACTCGTGCATCCAAAACATAGTCTCGTTCAAAACACAGTATTTGCATATGCTACTGCCCCTGAATGTATATACCTGCTCGTGCTTGAATTTACTTGGTTTGCCTTGGACAGGGAAGGACAAATGGTAAGTTGGTAAGTCTCGCCGTGTTTCCTCTTATATCGCACGGCGCACTGCCACACGAGTTAGGCTATTCAAGATTGCCATGAAACTAATTCTAAGGCAACTAGAAAGACAACAAAAATAGTTGGTGCACGGAACCTATATTAAGTGTTTGGATTTGTCGAGCGGGCGAGTAGCCTCCCCACCAGTGCATTCATGTACTGATAATCCACCAGATTGTTTGCAGGGTGCGGGAGAACCTCGTTAGGTGCGGATGCCTCCTTCGTGCGTGCTAACGCGTGGAGTTCACTCTGAAGCCTTCGAGCGTTGCGTCCGGAACTGAAGCACATATACAAGACATAATGTTGGAACATCGTCTATACATCATTCCACAAATGTAGCCACTTGGCACGCTTTTACCTATGCAGTTAATAACGGTTTTTTTATGATAACGGTCCAGAAGAGTTATAGATATATCACCGATATATCGGTTTTATAACGATAAATATCGGTTTGCATTTTTAACACAATTTTTATATATGAACAATACACTTCATAGTTTTCTATTATAAAATATGCAGAAAGTATACATATCGTTGAGAAATCCAAGAGATCCAAGATAAAGGAGATCACTTGAGGAACTACATCTCTGAATAAGTTTGATACATGAAGATTTGGATGGCAGAAGATGTAATCTCCATTCTCCATTAATGTGAATGTCATATCATTCAACAACAGATGTAATCTCCATTGATGTGAATGTCATATCGTTTGATGGCATAAGATGTAATCTCCATTGATGGCAGAAGCTTGTATTGTATTGTATTGTATCTTGACTTAACAGCAGATTTTTTCATAGAATATCGTCTGCAGGCCCAGGCCCATAAGATTTTTTTTGTAGCAAAACCAAAACCGTAAGAAATCGGTTTTTTTGTAAACCGGTATTTCGAACAATATCGGCCAAATCGGCCGATAATATCGGTTCCGATATTTTACCGATATTTCTAAAAAAAATATCAGTCCAGGACCGATACCATTATATATCGGTTATATAACCGATATATAACCGTTTTTGACTACTTAGGCTTTTACTGTTTCAGAGAGAGGCTTGAGCGACTTGTAATCTCGGCTATACGCCACCTGTAACACTTGTTTATATCAATAAAGAGTTTGTTTTACTTCAACTTGTGTTATTAAATGCTTCCGCTATTGATGACTCAGTGAACTTGTTACCAAATCGCCTATGCGTTTATAATTCTGCTGCACTCGGACAATCTGTACGACTCTGTGGCTTAGACCTCTTACCGCCAGCCAATGAACCACGGCCTTGCACGGGCGCGGCTCAAACTCATGCGGCATCACGCCCTGATGGGCCGAAGCGATCGTCCCGCGGGAGTGCTAGCGCGGTGATTCTCGCCTAGCGGGGACGGCCGATTAGCCTGCGGGAGATCGGGACGTGACAGATTGGTATCAGAGCTTGGCTATATGCCTTTGGACTTCGTTTCGATTTTCTCAGTTTCGAAAGCTCGTTCGTGGGTTATGTGCACTCTCTCTCAATGTCCCAACGGAATGTTCTAACAATGAGTCTAAATACTTTCAAAAATGTGCATTTGAATGATGTGATTGCTTGTACAAATTGTGATGCGATTGACCTTTGTGCCAACCTGTGCTAGACTTTGGATCTAGACTCGTGCTAGAATCACGACTTATGTGCAAACCGAAATACCTATACGTGATTGCCCAACTGGTTAATGCGGAATCGAATATTGTCCGAACGGTTAGCTTTACACACAGGCCTTCGGCTAAGTTGTGTAGAATATCGTGCGCCAAGACCCTTTGGCGCAAGCTAGTGCAAAACGAGATTTGAACATCGTTCAGTAATGAGACGAGTCAAACTTAGAATGCCAACCGATAAAAACATTCTCGGATTTATCACTTAGGCGAATAAGGAGAATCGTGCTTGAATTTTTGAGAAATAGCCAGAACGGTATTTTGAGTCGGAAGATACAAATCGATAAAGGATTTAATTGGATGACTCAATTTCGAGTGATGTATGGATCATTTAGAAATGTTCAAACGGATTCATAGGTCTCGTGCGATAGTCGGATTGAACGAATTAAAGAATGTCTTGAACGATAATGGATTTGGCTTGGAGTTCGGAAGAACAATCTTGAAATCAAGTTCGAAACGATAACATCTGAAATCAGTCCCAACAAGAACGGTTATCCTGCGAGAGCGCCGGCGTGGTGATTTCACGTACGACGGGGATGATCGAACTCACGGGAACATGTTCGGTGATTATTCCAAACGAACTCGATGAATGAAACGTATCAAAAGATGGAATAGACTTGAGTTTGAATATTTGAAACTAGTTTCTTGAGGAATGAAAGAGGTGGACTATAGATTTACCAAACGGTAGCATTGAAGTTTGATGATTTTACTAAACGAATAATAATCACTGCATAAATGGACTTGACTCGATGGATATATAAATTGGATGGAGCAAAGTAAAATGTAAGGTGTCTCGTTCGTGTCGAAGATAACCATAACGTTCAAACGTTCTTGCCTTGTGCGAGCTTAACTCTATGTCCGTATATACGTCACGTCTGGATTAGGTCGATTATCCAGCAGTAGCATTGACGTGGTCACGTCCAACGAGGGTGATCGAACTTGCGGAAGGCCGGAGCGTGACAACTTATGGATCGTCTTAACGTTCAGTTCGACACGATAAGAAGAATTTGGAATGCAAAGTGAATCAAAATGTTTCAGGATAAGTTAGCTTAGAACCTGAATATAAATCACGCTTGATGGTTTCGTGAACGGATACATGAATCAGGTTGAACGATTTGAAGTTATAAATAAAAGATTTGAAATTGAATCTTGGCTTGGTGGACTAGACTTGGAATGGATAGGTATTCTATCAAAACATAATTGAAGAGATAGACTATGCAAATCACTAGACTTGTCCTGCATCTTGAATATTGTGGATTTTACTGAACGGACTTGAACCCCCGTGCAAACAAACGTGTTACTGAGAGTAGGAAAATCTGTGCTCGATGTTTAGAAATCTGAGTGAAACGAGCTTGGGTAGAACACCCCGTGCAAATGAACAATGGTTTGACCCTAGGAATTGGGACGAGCACCGTGCGATGAATTTGCACGATGTATCATGTGCTTGAACTTGTACCTATGACCTTGTGAGCTGACCTAGCAATTAGGCAGACGACCCTGTACCGAGTAAATGAACCTGTTACCGACTTTAGCACATTGCTTGAACAAGCTATAGAACTGAGGCAGCAAGACATAGGGTTAGACTTGGAACGGTAACCTGCGCTATATTTGACCCGAACGGATGAACGCTAGTCGGTAAATCAAATAGATCGTGCTTAACGGTAGTGCAAATAATTGGTTGGAAAGGAAAAGACTTGGAATTTGATTGACCATGTCGGAAGTATCCTTGTGAATCATAAAACGAACCCTTGAGATTTTTGCAAGTAGCTTGTCCGATTTCACTATCTCTAAGTTTGGTTGAATGCATGTGTTTGAGGGACGCCTTGAACGTGTGCACGATCCAAGACTCAATGATATGTGAAACTCGAGTGCTAAGACTTCGCTATCGCCAATTGGTTGACATGCATATGTTTGAAGGACGCTTTGAATATGTGCACGATCCCGACTCGCGATATGCTGATCTCAATGCTAGTGCAAGTGAATGTCAGCATGAACAAGTATAACGACCTGTATAAGTTTGCCTCAGCCCTAGATCGTTAAACAAGATCGATTGAAACGTATTCCGCATTAAGCAACATGTCCCGCGCTAAGGCGCAAATGAGCCCGACTCAACATACACGCGACACGACGCAAGGATCGAGTAGGAGATTGTGTTCAAATGGATTTAGTGTTACCGATTGCTACGCTTGGGTTAGATTCGATAATGCGATAGGACGGCTTGCCCTCAGGAAGTCTCGAGGACGAGACTTTTTCTGAATGGTGTATGATGTAACACCCCGTTCCGCTCAAGCGGACTGCCGATTCAAACGGCAAAAGTGCAACGTCCCGACCCGCTTTGCTTCGGCGAGAATACTCGTTTGAGGCAAAGGATACCCAGACTTGTCCCTTCAGGAGTTCGACTTAAGCTTTCAGAGGCTCGCTCGGAGTATCGCTTAACCGAGGCGAATCATCGCTAAGGTGGGTGGCCACGGTGAACTTGTCTTTGCTTAGCTAGCACACTTAAAATGTGGAACGATACATGCTAGTCGCTAGGTGAATCACCCCTTGCATGCTAATAAGAATACAACGCACCTAGCTAAGGGAATAATCCCAACTTGTATTGATTGTGCTAGAACATGAAAATGAAACATTGCTTATAATCAGACCCTCGCATGCTACCTTTGCCTTGTGCAACTGGACCCTGCTATGCCTTGATAGAACGATATGTATATGCTCTTCTTAGTGCACTGTTCACTTGTTTACACTGCACGACTCTAGATCTTGTCGCTCGGAAAGTCCTCTTACGGTTTCACTACCCGGCTTACCTTCGGACCCGAGCTAAGGTGAATGCTTATGTTTATACAAACACATGCTTGCCTGCTTATATGTTGCCTCGATACAATGCTTGTCATATAATTGCATGCCAATATCTAGTGAATGCTATCTTGCCTTGTTTTCATCCAAACCCCCGGAAGACTATCAAATAGTCGTTTCGTGCAAGTATAAACCTGAAAGTATCCGGGACCGTTAGGTCGCCAAGACAATTCCCGAACTAGGGGATTGCATCATGTCAAGTAAAGAAAGAATCATAGCTCATGAAGCAAGATTCATTCAGGTATTCGGATCCTTGCAGTCTCTCTCGAGCGGGCGAGAGGGTGTATGTGCTCTTATTGCTACATCCATATCCGCCCAAGAGACTGCATCATCCAATGGCTAAGTGAATCAAGAATAAACATGCTATTTATGAATCCAGTGAATCTGAAACACAAAATTTGCATGTCACGGACAACTTGGAAACATGGTACAGTTCCGCGGACGGTCACCTGGGCACTGGGGCCGATCCGATCCGGACGGAACTTCATGATAGTCTCTCGAGCGGGCGGGTTGGTATGCTTCACCTCGAGAACCTAGCGTTGCATACCACTCTCGTCCAAGACTAAAATTGGTCCTTTATGGCTATGCCAGTGACAATTGTTCATATAGATAAGTCATCCTCGCTTAGCGGCTATCCGCGTGCGAGTCATTGCATCGCATCGAGAATAACTGAACACCTGAACGATAGTAACATACTTGTACATAAGAGCACTTGAACATCTTATGCAACGCACCTGATCATCCGAGTAACTCGTGCATCCGAAACATAGTCTCGTTCAAAACACAGTGTTTGCATATGCTATTGCCCATGAATGTATATACCTGCTCGTGCTTGAATTTACTTGGTTTGCCTTGGACAGGGAAGGACAAATGGTAAGTTGGTAAGTCTCGCCGTGTTTTCTCTTATATCGTACGGCGCACTGCCACACGAGTTAGGCTATTCAAGATTGCCGTGAAACTAATTTTAAGGCAACTAGAAAGACAACAAAAATAGTTGGTGCACGGAACCTATATTACGTGTTTGGATTTGTAGAGCGGACGAGTATCCTCCCCACCAGTGCATTCATGTACTGATAATCCATCAGATTATTTGCAGGGTGCGGGAGAACCTCGTTCGGTGCGGATGCCTCCTTCGTGCGTGCTAAGACATGGAGTTCACTCTGAAGCCTTGGAGCGTTGCGTCCGAAACTAAAGCACATATACAAGACATTATGTTGGAACATCGCATGTACATTACGTAATGCCCCGTTCCCCCTATTCGGGGAGCGCGGTCAAGAAATACTTACGACCGTCCGAACGGGACAGATTGAATCAAGATCCTTTCCTCGTTATGGATTGGTTTCTTCGGAATCAGGTCCCATATTCAACGGATCGTGCCTCAAGGAAAGACTCGGCGGCAGAGTCGAAAGGGGTCTTTCCGTTGCGCTGGTTTTCTTGCCCGTTTTCGTGCCGCTTGGTTGCTTTCTTGTTGGTTTTATGACTTGTGTTTTCTTGAACGGTTTCAATGGATTTTTATTGCTTTCGTTCTTAGGATTTCGCATTTCGTATCGAACCTTGGAGACCGAAGCAGGGGATATTGATCGTCTGTTGGTGCATGCAGGTGATCGGGTAGACGACGCTCGTGCGGAGTCTTAAAGCTCTTCATTTTCTCTCCTACTTCACTAACTTGTGAGTGGCTTTATTTCGATTAGCTCCCTTCTTCCAAGTCTGCATTCTAAATAGATTGACTCATTGTTCATCCCGATCAAACGATATTAAAACACATATGACTGAGTCGAAATAGAAAAGAAGTAGGCTTGAAACACTATTAATGCTTGTCATATGGATTTGTTCTGAACGATCACACTGGAACGTGCATGCCCGTCAAATATCATAACTATTTCTGTGTTAAGTTGTAGTTAGATTCATTTATCTATAACTGTTCATGGTATGGTACAAAAAGGGAAGGAAAATGTGATCCTTACATGAAGTAGCATAGACTATGGAAAATACACTATGATTACTTCCTTGTATTTGCTTGAATATGTGTTTCATGTGATAACTTAGTCGGTTGTGGTGGCATGGTCTTGGACAACTTGTATACAAGGGATATCGTTCTACGAACGGTCGCCGGAGCACCGGGACCGCTTCGCCCTGGGTAGAACAATTTGCTAGTGTAGTCCTAGCATTGGATGGGTCCGTGCGTCCGCTAAGGGCTAGCTACCCGAGGCGGAATGGCAGCCGATCCATCCAAGTCCAACCAAGTGATTGTTATGTATATTTAACTGTGCAGACTAACTATGTCTTCGTGGCAGGGAAGGTCATGGTAAGTTTCGTACAGGTGGCTCAGACGGTACAGGTAAAGTCACCGAGCGGTGGCACATTTGGTTATGTTATTTTACTCTATCATATGCGAAGAAAATGAACTAAGGCAAGATAGATAGATCACATGATAATAAATGTTGCATGCTCATATGAACTCGTTGTAGATTTTGGTTAAGTTGGGTTAGCTCGCCCTCACCGGTACTTTTCGAAGTACTGACCCTCGTTGCAGCAGGTTCCCCGTGTAGCGCCTCGCTCCGCGACGACGCTATGTACAAGTGATATCGCCTTGCTTGCTCGAACGGAAGTCTTCTCGGAGAGTTCCCGACCGATTGATCAATGTGAGTGGGCAGAACTGCATTCACTGATTCTTGCACGACTTAATAATGAATCTGAGTTTTTGAATGCTTATTTGCTTAAGAAGATTGTTTCATAAGAAGAATGATAGAACCGACTCAGCATGCTAATAAGAGAACTCACATAGCTTGTCATTGAAACGAATCTGTTGCCTAACTAGAGAATATGTATGCTTGTCAAAATGAGATAGAACCATTGCTATGCTAATGAGATATAAGAATATTGCATGCTTAGAAACACCGACACGGCTATGAAACGAACATTTGCTATGCTAACAAGATAAGTAAATGGATCGTTTGAATATGTCCCTTTGAATATGCTAAGAAGAGATAGTTATTGCATATGTTAGAAATGGAATCAATCGTGCTTGCCATTATGTGTATCGCTTGTCTGTCTGCTTTATCGAACTGCTAAGTGGAAATGTGTGAGTGCAGTGACTAATAGTACGCCCTGAGGATACGGCTCGCAAGGGTCTAGTGGGGTGTGCTATTAGATATGTGAAATGTGTGCTTCGTCTGAGAAAGATATGCTTCGCTTGATAAGATGTGTTTCGCTAGACCGCATAAGTTTTGCTTGATCATTGTTTTGCTTGCACTATGTGTTTATGTCATTGCATTGGTCTCGGACAACTTGTGCACAAGGTCTTGTCTCTCGAACGGTTCCTGGGGCACTGGGAATCGCTCGGTCCGGAAGAGATTTTTGGATCGCCCTGAGGTGTACGGCTCGCAAGGGTCTAATGGGGCGATATGTCTATTAGTGTTGTGTGGAACCCATGATGTCACAGCTGCTTGCACTCGGGTGTGTTGGTGAACAGCTGAACCTTGGGTCACAGCTGCCGACACCCGCGCGTGCCAATGAAGAGCTGAACCTTGGGCAACCACTGCTAATCATGGGGCGACCCATGGACCGTCATATAGATAGGGCGCATGCTAGGTTTACCTTCTTGCATACCTATCGATTGATGACACCAAGTGATTGATACATAAGTTATGAATATGCAAATTGTGGCTAACTTGTGTGTCTGCTGCAGGGATAACCGTTCGGCTATGGGGTAAGAAATATGAGTTTATGTATAAGCCTACTTTGTTCATTTAGTCTGCATCGTAGAGCTTTCTGTCAGTGCTTCATGCATTGCATCGGTCAGACAATGACTATTAGTGCAGAGCTGAACCTCGGTCACAGCTGCTAATAGTATCAGAATGTGAGTCATTGGATAGCTGGATTACCGCTGCCAATCCTGAGTTTCTCGGGGACCGAAATCATATAGATGTGTTGCCTTAAACTCTGAATGAATGATAGTTCACTTGATATGTTGCCTTGATTCGATATGCTCAGTCTGCTAGATAAGCTTTGCCCCTATGAGTTAGATTTGATGCACAATACATGCTGCGCACTGCACGATAGAGCACTGTCCCGATTCGTATGCTTATAGTTTGAATATGCAAAACTGTTTCAAAGTTATGTTTTCAAATGATGTAATATGACTCTGCTAGAACTGCATGAAATGAACCTAAGTAAAACTAGCAAGATCACTAGTAATGCAATGTTTTGCCACATGATTACTTAGTGTGGGTCTCAGGGGGTGTAGCTTCTGTTCAGTTGTTTATCTCACCAGTACTTGCATAAAGTGCTGACCCACCAACAGTTTGCTTGTTCTCAGGTGCATGTTCGTCCGAGGAAGCGATAGCCGTGCCTCATCCCAAGGAACCGGAAATCTGGAGTCGATGCCTTGAGCCGCATCGAGTTGTGCTGCTTTTGTATAGAGGGACATAATGTATGGAACAGTGTTATTGTAATCGAGAGAAAGAGTGCTTGAGCGATTTGTAACCTCGGCCTTGCGCCGCTTGTAACACTTCTGAATATCAATAAAAGAGCTTGTTTATCATGTGCCAATGTGTTCTTTACTTTTCTGCAATATGTGTGCCGCTGCTTCAGTATTGAATAGCTTACTTGCCCTTGTTCAAAGCTTTGGCCTTGTGCAAGCAAACTTTAGGCTTGCACGACATCACATCCCGATGAGAACGATAGTCCTGCGGGAGAGCTGCAACGTGGTGATTCACGTTCAGCGGAGACTATTGGGCTTGCAGGAGATTGGGGCGTGACATAATGGTATCAGAGCAACTCGATTCTTTGCCCATTCCGTTGCCTCCGACTCTGAGTTGTGATTGTGTTGCAATGAACGTTCCATACAATAAGTCCATAGATATTCTCAAAGATGTGCACAAAAGTTTTCTGAATTTGTTTTCATTGCGTGAGATGTGAATTGTGATTTCTGGATTTGCTGAGTTTTGATTAAGGAAGGTGAGGGATGAGGACTATCGCTGCTCTGTGTTTTCGTGAGTTTCTTCTTGAGTTTCGAGGACGAAACTCTTTGTTGGTGGGTAAGTATGTAGCGCCTCGCTCCGCGACGACGCTATGTACAAGTGATATCGCCTTGCTTGCTCAAACGGAAGTCTTCTCGGAGAGTTCCCGACCGATTGATCAATGTGAGTGGGCAGAACTGCATTCTCTGATTCTTGCACGACTTAATAATGAATCTGAGTTTTTGAATGCTTGTTTGCTTAAGAAGATTGTTTCATAAGAAGAATGATAGAACCGACTCAGCATGCTAATAAGAGAACTCACATAGCTTGTCATTGAAACGAATCTGTTGCCTAACTAGAGAATATGTATGCTTGTCAGAATGAGATAGAACCATTGCTATGCTAATGAGATATAAGAATGTTGCATGCTTAGAAACACCGACACGGCTATGAAAAGAACCTTTGCTATGCTAACAAGATAAGTAAATGGATCGTTTGAATATGTCCCTTTGAATATGCTAAGAAGAGATAGTTATTGCATATGTTAGAAATGGAATCAATCGTGCTTGCCATTATGTGTATCGCTTGTCTGTCTGCTTTATCGAACTGCTAAGTGGAAATGTGTGAGTGCAGTGACTAATAGTACGCCCTGAGGATACGGCTCGCAAGGGTCTAGTGGGATGTGCTATTAGATATGTGAAATGTGTGCTTCGTCTGAGAAAGATATGCTTCGCTTGATAAGATGTGTTTCGCTAGTCCGCATATGTTTTGCTTGATCATTGTTTTGCTTGCACTATGTGTTTATGTCATTGCATTGGTCTCGGACAACTTGTGTACAAGGTCTTATCTCTCGAACGGTTCCTGGGGCACTGGGAATCGCTCGGTCCGGAAGAGATTTTTGGATCGCCCTGAGGTGTACGGCTCGCAAGGGTCTAGTGGGGCGATATGTATATTAGTGTTGTGTGGAACCCATGATGTCACAGCTGCTTGCACTCGGGTGTGTTGGTGAACAGCTGAACCTTGGGTCACAGCTGCCGACACCCGCGCGTGCCAGTGAAGAGCTGAACCTTGGACAACCACTGCTAATCATGGGGCGACCCATGGACCGTCATATAGATAGGGCGCATGCTAGGTTTACCTTCTTGCATACCTATCGATTGATGACACCAAGTGATTGATACATAAGTTATGAATATGCAAATTGTGGCTAACTTGTGTGTCTGCTGCAGGGATAACCGTTCGGCTATGGGGTAAGAAATATGAGTTTATGTATAAGCATACTTTGTTCATTTAGTCTGCATCGTAGAGCTTTCTGTCAGTGCTTCATGCATTGCATCGGTCAGACAATGACTATTAGTGCAGAGCTGAACCTCGGCCACAGCTGCTAATAGTATCAGAATGTGAGTCATTGGATAGCTGGATTACCGCTGCCAATCCTGAGTTTCTCGGGGACCGAAATCATATAGATGTGTTGCCTTAAACTCTGAATGAATGATAGTTCACTTGATATGTTGCCTTGATTCGATATGCTCAGTCTGCTAGATAAGCTTTGCCCCTATGAGTTAGATTTGATGCACAATACATGCTGCGCACTGCACGATAGAGCACTGTCCCGATTCGTATGCTTATAGTTTAAATATGCAAAACTGTTTCAAAGTATTGTTTTCAAATGATGTAATATGACTCTGCTAGAACTACATGAAATGAACCTAAGTAAAACTAGCAAGATCACTAGTAATGCAATATTTTGCCACATGATTACTTAGTGTGGGTCTCAGGGGGTGTAGCTTCTGTTCAGTTGTTTATCTCACCAGTACTTGCATAAAGTGCTGACCCACCAACAGTTTACTTGTTCTCAGGTGCATGTTCGTCCGAGGAAGCGATAGCCGTGCCTCATCCCAAGGAACCGGAAATCTGGAGTCGATGCCTTGAGCCGCATCGAGTTGTGCTGCTTTTGTATAGAGGGACATAATGTATGGAACAGTGTTATTGTAATCGAGAGAAAGAGTGCTTGAGCGATTTGTAACCTCGGCCTTGCGCCGCTTGTAACACTTCTGAATATCAATAAAAGAGCTTGTTTATCATGTGCCATTGTGTTCTTTACTTTTCTGCAATATGTGTGCCGCTGCTTCAGTATTGAATAGCTTACTTGCCCTTGTTCAAAGCTTTGGCCTTGTGCAAGCGCACTTTAGGCTTGCACGGCATCACGTCCCGATGAGAACGATAGTCCTGCGGGAGAGCTGCAACGTGGTGATTCACGTTCAGCGGGGACTATTGGGCTTGCGGGAGATTGGGCGTGACACCTCGAGCCAAGGCGACGCGGCGAGGAGCTGAAACTTTCTCCAACCCGCTTCCTGAATCAAGACGCTTTCGTGACATGACTTTTGGTAGCTCCAGTACATAAGAAGAAAGGAGCTCGCTCTTACTTTTGGAAGCCCCAGGGCGATGGTGCTGACTCGCACCCAAGGTGTTTTGTGTTTTGAATTCTAGTAAAGGATGTAATATATGGAACGGTTATCTCATTTTGTATCCAAGTTGTAAGCCTGTGTGGCATCCTTATTGTTTTGGGTCAAGAGTCTGTAAACAGATGTTCATTATCAATAAAAAGAAAACTTTTCTATGCCTCAATGTGTGTTATCTTATTTGCGTACTCTGTTGCATATGTTCTAAAGATAATTACTATACCTAGGCCTTGTGCACGAGGGCCCTACGCGTGCACGGCATCACGCCGGGGGACGATTATCGATTGGGCAAAATCGGGGTTGACACATTATTCCACAAATGTAGCCACTTGGCACGCTTTTACTGTTTCAGAGAGAGAGGCTTGAGCGACTTGTAATCTCGGCTATACGCCGCCTGTAACACTTGTTTATATCAATAAATAGTTTGTTTTACTTCAACTTGTGTTATTAAATTTTTTCGCTATTGATGACTCAGTGAACTTGTTACCAAATCGCCTACGCGTTTATAATTCCGCTGCACTCGGACAATCTGTGCGACTCTGTGGCTTAGACCTCTTACCGCCAGCCAATGAACCACGGCCTTGCACGGACGCGGCTCACGCTCGTGCGGCATCACGTCCAGATGGGCCGAACCGATCGTCCCGCGGGAGCACTGGCGCGGTGATTCTCGCCTAGCGGGGACGGCCGATTAGCCTGCGGAAGATCGGGGCATGACAGTGAGGACCGGTGATCAGATAGCCGATATCTTCACAAAGTCTCTTTTGGGTCCTCGGATTCAATTTCTTTGTAACAAGCTGGGCATGATTGACATCTATGCTCCAGCTTGAGGGAGGGTGTTAAGTATTAGTAGTAATATTAGTAGTATTGGTCTTTAGTCTCACTTCAGATAGAACAATAGGAAGATGGGTTAGCCTCTCCTATATATATGTAACCCTCTCCTCAATAATAAACATCCTATTATTCAACTCTACATAAATCATGCAAAATCAGAACAACAACTGTCCAGAACAGTAGCAGATGCAATAAGAAGTAATGAATGTTCAAAACGAGCAAGCAAAGATGGATTCACCCTAATAGGCTAATATAAGGAAAGCAACCTTATAGACTGAAATAAGCCCTAAACAGTGCATGATTGAAGAAGACTTCAAACATTTATAATGCAAAGAAAAAAAGCCCCAGAAGGCAACATGGAATTTTTAGACACAAATGAGGCAAAATCAGATCTAAAATAATGGAATACCCTAAACTTTAAGATGAAAGCAAAGCACACAAAGATGAAATTTGATTGAAGAAACATCCATAATAATAATTCATAAATTTCACACAAATAAATTATTATACAATGGGGAAGATCACGTCTTTGGTCAATGTCTGTACTGTATCATAATCGATTTCTGACCCTTTTTTATAAGTAGTGGGGTTTCGGCAGTATCCAGTTTCAGATACAAGTTTCAGAATTATGGGTTTCGTACAGCCAAATGATAATAAAAGATTAGTTAAAAAAATTGAAAAATACTTGAAGCACTATATTATGTATTATTTGTTGTTCTCCGTTAGATATGAATGAAATAATATTCAACAATGTGAGTTCATCACCTGCAGTAGATATTGTTGTTTAGTTTACTTGCTTATAGACAAAGAACCCTGCACACTAGTTAATCTTGGTAGATGAATGTTATGAATTTATACAAAGAAACCCGTACAATAGGTAATTTTGAATCTTATGAATTTATAAGTATATAACTTCGACAATCCTTATAGCAAATTGTATCATGTTACTGTTTTGTGTAGACTATTTCTAGGGGAACTTGGAGGGTGATCCTTGGTTGTGTGAGCCTAAACTACAATCCAAAATGTAGGTTATGCCAACTGGCCAACTAGGTTTTATGACGTAGCCCTCAAAAGAACATAGCTATTTTGGCTGAAAATTTGGCACTAATATAGAGGGTCAGGTTGACAACCGGTCATAAAACTTTGTAAAATCTTATATGGACTTTATTATACTCCATAGTCGACCCCATTCTAAGGGTTGGATGATGGTGAGTATATAACTTCGACAAAAGGTAATTTTTGCATTATATCTATAATGAACTTATTGGCAAATTATATCATGTTAATCTTGTATACGATCCAATCATTGTTTTGACATTGTTTTTTGCATCTCTTTTTTCTTTTAATATTTTTTGTGTTAAATTCACCGTAAAAGAAAGCCACATATCAGGTACTGAAGGGAATATTGGATAACACATACCAAAATCGATATGATTGTTGATACATATCGGTATCGGCCTACAGTGCAAGCCTTGATTTTGACCTATGCTAGGGTTTGAAAAAATAAAGTTGCACCATAAAACTTAAGAACCAAGAGTGGAAGCCTCCAGAACTAAAACTTTATTAAACCATGCATAATCAATGTGAAACACACACACACACACACACACATATATATATATATATGATTTTACATAAATTTCTTAAAATACACCTTCCAATACAGTAATACAAAATAAGTTCGCACTAAAGAAAACTAAGATAACATTTCTTATCGAACTAAGATAACATTTCTTATCGGCACAATTTAACCATTACAATTTGTTGAAGTTAGAATATCTATAAATTCATATTATTCATCCATCTTATTATCATTCCACTCAAAACTACCTATTGTGGTGTACATTGTACAAAAGAAGTTGAACAATAATATCCATTGCGTGTGAAAAATTCAACAATGTAGAATATTATTCCGTTCAAAACTAACAAGAAACCACAAATATACATAAAAATAGGCCTGCACCAAATACTTTTCTGTTTATAAAAAAGGATTTTGGTCTTTCGAAACCAAGAATTGTAAAATTCTGATATGAAACCAATGAAACTGTTGATACCAATACTCATAAGAAGGGTTTGAAACTGATTCCCATATTGCAAACCTTGATCAATATGTTCTATTTTCATAGCTTTATTACATCATTCTTATCAGACTTGTTTCATAAAAAATTGATGAATATCTTATACATTCCAGAGTTTCTTTCACATGAAACTTTCACGTGTCATCGGACCTACCATATTTTCTTCCATGTTATTTTTTCTAGTGTAACACATCTAGAATTTTATATATAACCACCCATGTAATATCTTTTGCATATGACTATTTAACCAAGAATAGTTAGGGAGGTTCGAGGAAGGAACATTGTTGGATAGACTAATTCGGTATATCAAAGTTCAAAAGAATGTTCAGAGTTTTATTGAGCGCCATGAGCAGAGCGAGCGAACGAAGTGGGCTTTAATGATTACGGAATTGCACCTATTTATATCTATTTAGTAATCAGTCTGCTAGTTTCTTTGACGGCACATCAACTCCTCCTCCTCCTGTATATGGATCTTGGGCCTCTGTTTGCTTCCTCAGTGGAAGAAAAGTTGAGGCTCTTCAAGACCAGTAATCATATCCCCCCGAGGTTATCCCATACCGGCTGCTACACAGCTAGGATTCCAGTGCAAACATAACATGGCAGAGTAAGAAGCATGTGTAATTTTGTTTGGTAATTCAAGTCAGCAATGAATAAATATAAGAGTAGAATGTATAAGAATTCCTTCTGATTTTTGATACCCCTACTCTCTTTTTCTCTTTTCTGGTCCCTTCCGCAAACAAGGTGTACTATCTACACAAAATCGTCAATAATCAACGCAACACCACTTCCTTTGCTAAACATAAAATTCATATCACCCTTATAGGAACACATAAGCTTCCTTTACTGAATCATATTGCACAAAAACCTACAAAACAATACTCCAATACTTTCTTTGACATAAAACTTCTAGTGTGTGTGAGAGTGTGTGTGTGTGTGTATGTGTGTGTGTGTCATAAACAAAGTTATACTGAAATACATATACCCAACTCCTACATGCGAAAAAACTTGACATTCCAACAAAACGGTTCTAAGATTTTTACTTGTCATTCATATTATGCTACAGATTGAATATAGCTATGGGTGTGAGGGTGTGCATGTGTGTGTGTGAATATTTACATGTTTTGAAGGAACAATCATCATCAAACAATGTATATCAATCGTGGGAATGGTTTCCCACTATGATTATTTCCTTATCCAAATTAGAATAGGGTAGATTCACATACTCCCAGTAAAAATCCATCTAATATATATACATAAACATGTAGCTTGATTATGTTGATCAACTTGTTTACTCGATCCAAAACGTAACTTGCAAGAACTTAAAGTAGAACTCAAGAACAACTATGTCAATAAGATACAACAAATACTTGTTCGGTCATTAAGGAAATTATTTTCCGTAATTTGATATAGAATATATTTCTGGAAGATGAATAAAATCATAATACAAGACTTCAGCTAGAATATCAGTAAGTAGGCTTTCCAAAGACTTCTATGTTGGAATTCCATTTGTTCTACCCCTAGTCCATGCTACTCCTCTCGCAGTCGTACTATTCCTAAATGGAACATCCATAGGTCTTCTCTGCACACCTCAAGAAAAACCAAATCAGTTTTCTATTATCTTGCTAATAAGTTCATGTGAAATTTTCAAGATTCGCAGTATTGGTATCGGAATCAGTATCGGACCCTTCTATGAGTATCGGGATCCGCGGTGTCGACGGATCGAAGTATCCGAACTTTTGGTATCAGAAAGCAAATAATTATTAATAAATTATTACAATTTTAAAAAGAAATATTGTATACATGTATGCATAAATTTAAGTATGTTATGTGTTATTTCTTAGTTGTTTTGAAATTAAATGAAACATTAGTCACCCTTGCCGATATGTTTACCTATGATAGATAAGTTTTCTTCTTTTATATGCTTTTACACTCTTGCTATGCTTTTACACCCTTGTTGATTGGTCTTTTTTGGTCTTTTCGTTCATTTTTTCTTTGTTGAATTGATTGGAAAAGAGACCTCCAATGTCAATATCGGCTAGTATCGGGTATCCAATCGTACATGCCAAACCATATCAGTATCGGCCGTATTGGATCGGTATCGGCCGATACTGCTAATCATGTCTGAGTCTTAAACCAAGAAGTACTCTTAATCCAGAACTACAAACTATCAAGATGAAAATAAAAAAGTATATCATTCTCCAGTAACTTGTACCTGCATGACCCGTTCATCTTGTCGTAGATCCTCGTGACCTTTCAACAAAAATGCATAATCCTCGCCGTCACTTCCCTGAATTGATAACTTCCGTGGTCTCTGTTTAGATGGTATAACAAGAAGTTGCGGTGCAAATCTTCCAATGGTCACAACTGGTGCGTCTGCAAAAACAAATGTAGACTTCACCACTAGTTTCTTTACTTTAAAGTGGAACTGACTAAGTCAATATCCATGTATCTTTCCGAGCAGCATGCAACAAAGAAATCAGCCTGTGTTATCACTTATGGTGCATGATTTATCTTTGTGCCAGTGATCATCAGATTGAGGAAACAAGAACATATACATAATGAAGCATGCCATGACCAACCAGTATACTAGGTAAAGAGAGAATATCTCCCAGGTGACCCTAACTATTGATTGTTGGTTAATATGGGCTACCTGGCAACATTGAATGAAAAGTCTGCAAGTGGTTTTGTTTACAACTTTGAGATCTTCCAGACATAATAAGGTTTTCATCTTCTTTGTTTGAAACTTTGAATATAATTCTTAAATTTTAGCAATTGAGTAATTAGCCTGGAAATCTTGTCTCAAAATAACAATTACAATGCTAAAAAGAATCTCCAACTTCAGGAAATATTTTTGAGAGAATAATATATTTGCTAAAATTATTTTTGATATAGTAAGTTACAACAGTTATAATGAAATGTGCAGTCGTGGTCTACCTTTTCCAAATAAAAGTAAAGTACTTGAGTAACTTTTTGTCTCAAGTGCACATTGAAGGCTTGTATTGCTCTATTTTATCTTACGATACACAATACGTGTCTTCTGCTACAGAAGGATACAACCAATAAATGATACAATTAAATGCTGACAACTTATCTTACAATACTCTTTCTGAATCGCACAATATGTATCACCAATACGGTATATCAGCCAGAACGGTGTCTGATTCAATACATAAATTATTGGATTAACCATTAAGTTAAAGAGGTTAAAGCCAACTTTTAAGTGGTTTAGAAATTTATATTTATATTACCCGAGCTACAACTCAAAACTCAACATAAATACCAATATGACCCTTTATAACCTCTTACAACAACTTCATTCCAAACAACTTTATCTTCCAAGTGAACTCTTTGGACAAGTGTCTTCTTACAACGTCCTTCATCAAATTCCTGCATCTCCAACAAAACATCTACAACTTCAACGATGGCATTTAACATCTTTGTAGACTTCTAACAACTCAAACAAGTGACTTTCTTCAAAAATGAAGATGATTTTTATCTACTTTTTATTTCTTGAACCATTAGTTTTGGGTCTTTACTTGGAGGGATTTAATGTTTGCTAGGTTTGATAAGTTATAAATTGTTTAAAAATTAGAGTATAAAACAAAACATATGTTGAATGTCGGTCCGCTGACTCTTAAGTCTTAAGGGTCAAATTCGTATCATGCAATGATAACATAGTGCAATTACTAATGTAATTTTCTTCTTTTACTTTATGGCCTTTATGACAAATTTGTCACTCAATGCATGATAATATTCTTAAATACTGCTCAGGGCTCAATGTGTTCAACTAATCCACTCCAACTGATGTCCTTTCAGGGAGATTGAGGAAATGCACCTGAGGTAGATAAATTAGTAGGTATGAGATGATTAATGTAAGATCCCCGAGGACAAATGATCGAGATTTACGCAGTCAAAACAATGTGTGAAAGACTTTCTTTGATTGAAAATACAATTTCCTGATGTGGAGCCCGCAAAGGAAACGTGGATACTGCTCATGTTCATGTATATGGTTATTTTAAATTCCAATTGAATTTTTTGTGGAACAATGTATCTTACTATACACCCCTGGATATAACACAAGACAATAATCAGGTGAATCAATACAAGAAACGTATCTTGATTTGACAACTTAGTTGTATCCAAGAACGAACCGACAATATATGTGTACCCAATTTAACTCATAATAGTCAATATATAACCTGTTCACATGCAATTAGCAAACAGAGTAAAAAAACTAAGAAACTCAAATGCCCATGTCAACTGCTTGCTGACAGAAACTTCAGAAACAAAGTTTATACATTAGAGCATGAGTTCACTAGACTATATCATAGTGATGTAGAACCAGTCCACCTAGAAGCATGCTCAATATAATCAATATGCAGGACCAGTTCAAACTAGCAGAATTCGAAGGAAGATAAAACCAGTCGTGTCCGAACAGTTTCAGATAAACTGCAATCAGAGTTCAACTTGCAAATTATTTGAATAAACCTATATGACATATTGTTTCCTCCTCTTTTAGGCAATGATTATCAAAACCATATTGTTTCCTCCTCTTTTAGGCAATGATTATCAAAACCTTACAAAAAAGAACTAAAATTTAATAGTTAATATTCTTATAAGAGACTGCAAGTAAAGATAAGTACATATTGCCTAGTCAATCAATGAGTTACCTGAGATAACAAATCAAAAATCAACCTAACTTAGTCCAGATAATTGGTTGGACAAGCCAACTAAACTGTTCCTTGAATGTCATGTCCAAGAATCAGTCCATATAGGGTATGCTAGAGGTAAGGACGAATGATCTGATACCTAATTTTATAAGTCCCAAGCTAGAACCTCATACTTCTTCTTGAGAAATTGCTAAACTATTCTAAAGAAACCAATGTTATAGAAAGCACTAGGTGGCCGTTATATGGCAAGGGGACGCCTACCGCCCAGGTGGCAAGGCAGCAGCCTAGGTGGATTTATGCGGAAAAAACATTGCCATTAAAAAAAAATTGAGTTTCTAGTTCAATGAGAGTAATACAGAAATATATATTTATATGTACATATAGAACAAGGATTACACTATAAAGAACTTTAGTAAATACTCAAACGGATCAAAGACAAGAATAACAAGTATTGAACAAATAGAATTATAATTTATGATTCATATAAGGTCAATATAAATATCTTTGGGCTAGGCCAATAACTAACCAAAAAAACAAAAGGAATCAGACAAAAAACAACTTTGGAACAAAAATTGACAAAAAATATATATAACTACACAAAAATCTATGCAACGCTTTTCTTCTTTGGCCACATAATGTTACTTTTTCCAGCATAACCCCCCCCCCCCCCCCCCCCCCCCAAATACTGCCTAGAACGCACAATATACTGTAAAATTTGACGGTGACTAACCACATAGCACCCAGCACCACTTTTTAATGCATTGTAGAACATTGAAAGCAACTAGAAAGATATTACTCAAATCAAAAGAACATGACCATGAGTAATTGTAACATTCATGTTAATTAGACAATTAAAATTAGTGCTTAGTAGTTAAATATTTTAATCAAGAATTTAATTAGGTTAATGAGAAGTCAAATTCAATTTGGATTGTTCTTCATAAGAAGAGAAATCCAAATTGAATTGGTTAAGGGCACAATGGTCAATTTACCATAACATTCAACCCACACCCTTCCCCTCTATATAAACACCTTCCCACCTTCTTCACTCACCATCCCTCATCTCCCCTCAACCCTATTAGCAAGAGAATAGGAGTTCTCATAAGGTAACCCTTGATCCTCTTCAAATTTTTAAACCTAACTAGGATATATATATATATATATATGTGTGTGTGTGTGTGTCAAGAAGGGGGGGGGGGGGGGGAAGCAGCTGCAGCAGAGCAGCATGCAGTAGCTGCAGCAGCAGCAGCAAGCTATATGTATATATATTTGTGTATATATATATATATATATATATATATATATATATGTACATGTATATATATATATATATATATATATATATATATATATATATATACTATATTCTATATGTACCCTATATACATAACTATATATGTATCTATATACGTATACTATATTGTATTTATATATGTTTCTATATATATATATATATATATATATATATATATATATATATATATATTATCTATATATATATCTTATATATGTGTGTGTCTATATATATATGTATCTATATATATATATATATATATATATGTAAACTATATTGTATCTATATACGTATCTATATATCTTATATATATGTGTATCTATGTATTTATATATGTAACTATATATATGTATCTACATACATGTGTATCTATATATATGTATCTATATATCTATGTATCTATATATATATATATATATATATATATGTATACTATATATGTATACTATATTGTATCTATATATGTATCTATATATCTTATATATATGTGTATATATAAATATATATATATATATATATATATATATAAACATGATTTTTATATTTAAGTTTTTATATAGATATTTGTCCCATCTATAACCAGAAATAGCATAAAATTGACCTAGAAATCTAGTGGGTTAAATCTACTTAATTATATTTCACAAATTAATGTGAATTATTCATGATATAGGTTATCTAGATCCCGTCACACACTCTAACTTGTTTCACCCGCTTTGGACCCCAGGCAAGTACAGTCTCTGATGGTTTTCTTACTGATAATTTCTATAACACATGTAGTATTGTTGTACTTGATTCCTGACACGAAGAAACACGGACTAGCATATCTTGTGTTTTTAGACCTTGATCTTGTGTAATACTTGATATTCGCGTGATTCATGTATGCTAGTCGAGACGGAGAAATACTAGTTTATATGTTATCATACCCTTAAATCCTGTGCAAATATAATTCTTGTGCAAAGGCTAACCATACACTTCACGTATGATTAACCGGCTCTCATTGTGCAATCCTAAGCCGATCACATAATCAAACTAGTATTTCAAAACACTTAGTGACTAAAGATTCCCATGTTGATACATACATATTTTTATGTTTATTCATTTTTCCTGTTCATTTCTTACCATGCCTTGTTGTCAGTTTATTTATCCATCATGTACTACCTTTTCTATCACTGTTTTATAGTCCTTATCATGTATTGAAACTGCTATTAGAATTGTACTCGTTTAATCATGACTGGATAATATTTTAGGAAGCACTTAGAAGAACCTGTGCCCTATCTATTATGGATTTTTGAGAAAATAGCTTCGAGCCTGATTTTACCTCCTGGAGGATCGAGGAAGGCCGCAAGCAGGAGACCTAGTTATAACAATAGTTAAAGTTTGCTGACCTACTATAGTTGTATGATTTATGAATACAAAATTTTGTACTGTAACCTTTATATACATATATATATATATATATATATATATATATATATATATATATATAGCATGTTTTTACCTACCTTAGTTTTGTGATTGAGTATAATATATGTTTCATTTATATTATGATGTGCTGGTTATACAGTACTAGTTCCAGACAGCGTTCTACCGCCGACACTGCGGCGTAGGCTGGGCGTGCCGACGCACTCGTACCCGAACACCCGGGTGCGGGTCGTGACACGTTTTTATGGTGGCACATGCAGGTCTGACTTCACAATTAGTGTGATGTCGTAGTAGCACTTAGGATTAGAGTACTATCACGAGCCTGCAATAGGATATATGATATTAGGAATAGGAAATACTCAATCAAAACTAGGAATTCCATCCCTGAATTAAATTTACTTATCTTGATTACTCTAACTGATTTGACATTTTCCTTAATTCTTTTCCTTCTCAAATAATCTCATTATTGTTTTATCATATTCCAGAATGACACCTATAACATATTCCAGAAGGACATGCGAGACCAGAGCACCCGGTTGTTTAGGAGCAGCTGCAGAAGCCGCTCCAGTTGTCTCTGAATGTCTTCCTTCTCCTCTTTTACTTCCACCCCAAGGAGGTGTACCATCGAACACTTGAGGCATGTCCACTGAAAAAACACATTTATATGAGCTCTTCAAATGTATGCTGGAGGCGCAGAGGGCTCAGACTGAGGCCCAGAGAGAACAAACAAAAATGATGCAAGAAAGCATTGAGATTCCCATCATATGGCTTTGGCATCTATGGAGAAGTTTGCATCTCAGCAACAACAGCCTATTCAACAGAAAATAGGCAATATCTTGAACTTCAAGAAGATGGCTCATCGGGAGCTCAAGGGAACTGAAGGGATCATATACGCGGATGAATGGCTCGAGGATATCGAGCGAATTATGCGGGTTGCTCGGATACCGGAAGACCTGAAGATAGAAGTTGTAGGCTTGCAGCTTCACAATATCGCCCAAACTTGGCTCAAAAATGAGCCCAGACTTGCTGATCCAGACCTAACTTGGGACCAGTTCAAACATCTTTTCAAACAGAAGTTCTTTTCCGCAGTAGCCCAGGGCGTTCTGGAGAAACAATTCCAGAACTCGGAGAAGGGTAGTCTCTCAGTAGATGAATATGCTGCAGAGTTCGGCAGGCTGAGCCGATTCGCAGAATATATGGAAAGAGATCCGTAGGACCGAGCTCGCAGATTCCGGCAAGACTTGGCCCAGGAAATTCGAGTCATTATCCCCTCTAGTATCACGACTTTTGCTGGGATTGTAGCAGAAGCCCAGAGGATCGAGGTGGACATGGACTTTAAACACAAAGCGGGACCGAAATGCGTTCGAAGGAGGCAGCAGCACGGGACCAGCAAAACGTTCCCATTTTCAGTCGAGGACTTTCCACCATCAACAGCAGCATTGTCCTCCAACTAGACTTCTGGCTCAGACGCATCCTCAAAGACAGATCCAGCAGACCCATTTTTGCCATTTTGTAGGAATCTGGGACATTCTTGGAAAATATGCAGAAAAAGACTTCGAGTCTGTCTATACTGTGGTTCTGCGGGACATCAGATGAAAACTGTCATATTCGAGGTACAACAAATCAAAAGCAACCAGCTAAGCCACATGTGGCACAACAGCAGAGGGGACCTCCACTTCCAACATAACAGCAGCAATTTGTCCAGCACCAGGAGAGGGGAGCTCCTCAGCAGGGCAGAGCTTTTGCTACAACTGTCGAGGAAACCGAGCCCACTGGTGATGTTATAGCATGTTTTATTCTTCTCGATTCTATTTCAGCCGTAGCATTATTTGATTCTGGTGCATCCCATAGTTTCATATTTGTCTCTTTTGTACTTAAGCATAATTTAGTAGTGGAACCCTTGAGTAGAAACTGTAAGATCACGACTGGGGGAGGCATCATCCTAGTCAGTGATGTTTGCAAGAGGTATCACGTTACATTGGGAGACCGTATTTTGTCTGCTAGCTTACTCGTAATGCCACTTCCAAGTTTTGACATTGTCCTTGGAATGGATTGGTTGGGTACGCATTTCGCTAGCATTGACTGCCGCAGAGGTTGTGTGCTGTTTCGACATCCAGGAGAGCCGGAGTTCGAGTTTGCTAGAAAGACAGAGAAGCCAGATCGTAAAATTCTTTGTAAAGCTATAATGGAGGAGAAAGAGTTAATGCATCCTATTATTGCTAAGTTCTTAGATGTGTTTCCCGAGGAGTTACCAGGATTGCCGCTAGATAGAGATGTTGAATTCTCTATTGATCTAATGCCGGGAGCAGAACCAATATCGCAGCATGTCTACCGGATCAACAACAATGAGCTGGCGGAGCTAAAGAAACAGATCGATGAAGTAGAAGACAAGGAATTCATCAGATCAAGTTCGTCGCTCTGGGGAGCTCCGGTACTTTTTGTGCCAAAGAAGGATGGATCGGTGCGGATGTGCATCGATTACAGGGCCCTGAACAACCTCACAATCAAAAAAAATATCCGCTGCCGAGAATAGATGATCTCTTCGATCAGTTGAGTGGCGAGAAGGTATTTTCAAAGATTGACTTGAGATCCGGATATCATCAGGTGAAGATGAAAAAAGAAGATATTCCGAAGACTACATTTAGGACTCGCTATGGCCAGTACGAGTTCTTGGTGATGCCGTTTGGGTTAACTAATGTCCCGGCAGTCTTCATGAACTTGATGAACAAGGTATTCCATCAGTACCTGGACAAGTTCGTGGTAGTATTTATAGATGATATCCTTGTATACTCAAAGACGCTAGAAGAATACGAGAAGCATTTAAGGATGGTGCTTGAAACTCTCAGGAAGGAGAAGCTCTTTGGAAAACTCTCTAAATGTGAGTTTTTCTTAAACAAAGTGTTGTTTCTCGGACATGTGGTGACTGGAGATGGAATATCGATTGATCCAAAGAATATTGCTGTCGTAGAATCTTGGGCCACTCCGAGCTCTGTTACAGAAATTAGAAGCTTCTTAAGATTGGCTGGATATTATAGAAAATTCGTGAAAAATTTCTCTCGAATTGAAGAGCCTTTGACTAAACTCACTCAGAAAGATGTAGAGTTCGTATGGACTGAGGAATGCCAGACAGCATTTAATGAGTTGAAGAAGAGATTGACTACGGCTCCTATTTTGACATTGTCATCGGGATCAGGAGGATTCGCCATCTATAGCGATGCTTCATGAAAGGGTTTGGGATGTGTTTTAGAGCAAAACAATAAGGTGGTGGCTTATGCATCCAGACAGCTACGGACACACGAGAAGAACTATCCTACCCATGACTTGGAGCTGGCAGCTGTCATCTTTGCATTGAAGTTGTGGAAACATTATTTGTACGGAGAGCGTGTGAAAATATTCACTGACCACAAAAGCTTGAAGTATGTTTCCACACAAAAGGAGCTGAACATGAGACAGCGTAGATGGCTAGAGCTCATGAAGGACTTTGATATTGTCTTGAAGTATCATCCAGGAAAGGCCAACGTAGTTGCAGATGCCTTGGGCAGGTATCCAGTAGCTATGTGCCTGACGATAGACCGTCACTTGGCTGGAGTTGAAATGCAGATAATGGGTATGCAGATTCTGTCGGAATTGATGAACAAGATCCGGGAAACACAATATCAAGATGAAAGTTTGAGAAGTATCCGAGCTCAGGTACATGCCTGATTACTAAATGATTTTACCATTACAGAAGATGGCTCTTTACGACACGGAGTGAGGCTATGTGTTCCTAGAGAAGATATACGGGAAGAAGTCATGCAGGAAGCTCATCGCTCTCAGTATTCTATACATCCGGGAGCTACCAAGATGTACAAAGATCTAAGAGATCACGTGTGGTAGTATGGTATGAAGCGAGAGAGAGCACATTTTGTTTCCAGATGTCTAGTATGCCAGCAGGTCAAAGCCGAAATGGAGAGACCAGGCGGGTTACTTCAGCCCCTACCAATTCCAGAGTGGAAATGGGAACATATCACAATGGATTTTGTTTCCGGACTACCACGTACTCCGGGAGGAAAAGATGCAATTTGGGTCATCGTTGATCGGTTGACCAAATCAGCCCACTTCTTGCCATTTAAAGTGCGATTGTCTACAGAAAAGCTCGTTAGATTGTACGTGAAACAGATTGTCAGGTTGCACAGGGTTCCGGTGAGTATCGTCTCCGATCGGAATAGTCGATTTACATCCCATTTTTTGAGGAATTTGCAGTCTAGCTTGGGTACCAAACTAAAGTTTAGCACTGCTTACCACCCTCAGACGGACAGTCAGAGAGGACTATTCAGAAGCTAGAGGATATGCTTCGGACTTGTATTTTAGACTTTGGTGGATCGTGGGAGGATCATCTTCATCTGGTAGAGTTTGCATACAACAATAGTTACCAGGCAAGCATCGAGATCTCCTTTCGAGGCTCTGTACGGCCGGAGATGTCGTACCCCATTATCTTGGGACGACGTAGGCGAGCGAGCATTGTTGGGACCAGAAATGGTAGTAGATAATGCGGAGAAGGTAAAGCAGATTAGAGAAAGACTTCGTGTGGCTCAGGACAGACAGAAGCACTGGTCTGATAGTCGCCGAAGACCGTTACAGTTTGAGGTTGGCAAATTGGTGTTCTTGCGAATTTCTCCAACACGTGGCACGATTCGTTTCGGAAGAAGCGGGAAGCTCAGTCCAAGGTATATCGGACCTTTCAGTATTACCGAAAGGGTCGGCGTCGTAGCCTACCAGCTAGCTTTGCCACCTACATTAGAGGGAGTACATAACGTGTTTTATGTATCCCAGCTGAGACGCTACGTGGCTGACCCTAACCACGTATTAGATCACTCAGAGATTGAAGTGGGACCGAGCCTCAGCTACCAAGAGCAGCCCGTGAAGATACTAGATTGCAGAGAAAATGTATTGCGTAACCAGACGATTTTATTTGTTCGTGTCGCTTGGAGTCATCACTCCCCGGATGAATCTACTTGGGAGAGAGAGGATGAGATGCGTAAGCGATACCCATACCTCTTTGAATTTTGAGGTATTTCTACTTTCTTTTCGTATGATCTACTTTAAATTTCGAGGACGAAATTTTTCTAAGGAGGGTAGATTTGTAACCTTCATTTAAATAAAATTAAATTAAGAAGTCAAATTCAATTTGGATTGCTCTTCATAAGAAGAGAAATCCAAATTGAATTGGTTAAGGGCACAATGGTCAAATTACCATAATAAATATCTTGACAACCTCCTTCCATATATAAACACATCCCCACCCTCCTTCACTCACCATCCCTCATCTTCCCTCAACCCTATATTAGCAAGGTAACCCTTGATCCTCTTCATTTGTTTTATAACTCTAACTAGGATAAGTGTATATATATATATATATATATATATATATATATGTGTGTGTGTGTGTGTATGTGTGTGTTCAAGAAAAAGGGGGGGAGCACTGCCTGCAGGCAGCAGCAGTAGCACCTGCAGCAGCAGCGAGCAACAGCAGCAGTAACAGATGCAGCAGCAGAGCAGAGCAGCAGTAGCTGCACGCAGCAGCAACAGCGCATCAGCAGTAGACAAGCGCGCAGTAGCAGTAAATTATATATATGTATATATGTATTTATATATATATATATCTATGTATCTATGTATACTATATATATCTATGTATCTATATATAATATATTGTATATTATATATATTATAATAATAGTCCGATAGTCGCCGGAGACTGTTAGAGTTCGAGGTTGGCAAATTAGTGTTCTTGCGAATTTCTCCAACACGTGGCACGATTCGTTTCGGAAGAAGCGGAAAGCTCAGTCCAAGGTTTATCGGACCTTTCAGTATTACCGAAAGGGTCGGTGCCGTAGCCTACCGGCTAGCTTTGCCATCTATATTAGAGGGAGTACATAACGTGTTTCATGTATCCCAGCTGAGACGATACGTGGCTGACCCTAATCACGTATTAGATCATTCAGAGATTGAAGTGGGACCGAGCCTCAGCTACCAAGAGCAGCTCGTGGAGATACTAGATCGCAGAGAAAATGTGCTGCATAACCGGACGATTTTATTTGTTCGTGTCGTTTTGTTTCATCACTCCCCGGGTGAATCTACTTAGGAGAGGATGAGATGTGTGAGCGATACCCGTACCTCTTTGAATTTTGAGGTATTTCTTCTTTCTTTCTGTATGATCTACTTTAAATTTCGAGGACGAAATTTTTCTAGAGGGGTATATTTGTAACATTCATGTTAATTAGACAATTAAAATTAGTACTTAGTAGTTAAAACTTTTAATCAAGAATTTAATTAGGTTAATGAGAAGTCAAATTCAATTTGGATTATTTTTCATAAGAAGAGAAATACAAATTGAATTGGTTAAGGGCACAATGGTCAATTCACCATAACATTCAACCCACACTCTTCCCCTCTATATAAACACCTTCTCAACTCCTTCGCTCACCACCCTTCATCTCCCCTCAACCCTATTAGCAAGGGAATATGAGTTCTCATAAGGTAACCCTTGATCCTCTTCAAATTTTTAACTCTTAACTATATATATATATATATGTGTGTGTGTGTGTGTGTGCGTGTGTGTGTCATGAAGGGGGGGAGAAGCAGCATGCAGTAGCTGCAGCATGCAGCAGAAGCTATATATATATATATATATATATATATATATATATAACTATACATGTACCTATATACATATGTATACTATATTCTATATGTACCCTATATACATAACTATATATTTATCCATATATGTATACTATATTGTATTTATATATGTATCTATATATATATGTATACTCTATATATATATAATATGTATATATACATATGTATATTATACTATATATGTATACTATATACATAATTATATATAACTATACATGTACCTATATACATATGTATACCATATTCTATATGTACCCTATATACATAACTATATATTTATCCATATATGTATACTATATTGTATTTATATATGTATCTATATATCTATATATATATATATATATATATATATATATACTCTATATTATCTATATATATCTTATATATATGTGTATCTATATATCTATGTATCTATATATATATATATATATATATGTATACTATATTGTATCTATATATGTATCTCTATATCTTATATATATGTGTATCTATGTATTTATATATGTAACTATATATATGTATCTACATATATATATGTATCTATATATATGTAACTATATATATGTATCTATATATATGTATCTATATACTTGTATATGTTAGACAATTAGTCCACCAACCCCTGAGAATGCCGGTAAAACCACAAGTAATAAATTGGGCTGTATCTTTATCATTATTACCAACAGCCTTAGCAACATTAGAGTACATCGAGTAACTGATCATAAATTTGTTTGTCTGTGAGACCGTCTATATTCCATTTATAGATTTCTCCACCACTGTAATGATTTTGTACTATTGAATCATTTTCTTTTAATAGTACATCAGTGGGAGTAGGTCTTTGATAGTAATACTTCATTATATTAGGTTTACCATATTTCATTCCCTGAATTTGCGGATTATTTATTTTAGAGCCAGCAAACGATTTTTGAAGATGCTCAATCTGATGGGGATTAATTTCCTCATCAATTAGATCCTCAGTTTGCTGATTTTCTGATATTTCAGAAGTAATATTTGATGATTGTCCATTAATAACCTGAATGCTTGGAGAAGGATTATTAATGGCAGATTCATTTGCAAATTTTTTCTTTGCATAGGCTATTAAATCTTGTAATTCTTTTTCTTCAGCATTAATAGTCTGAAGGTTGCTTTTTTAAACTGAGCTATTAGCTCATTTATATCTTCTTTAGTTACTTCAGAAGTTTTAATAACTTTAAATTCTTTTACCTCAATTGGAGGTCTTATGGAAATATTAGTAGTTTCCTTGAGAGAGGATTTTCCTGAAAGATCCAAATGTTCTATTGCATTAAATTTCTGCAATAATTTATCCAAAGCATGTTCAATTCTGGGCAATTGTTGACCCATAACTTGGATAAAAATATTTGTATAATTATTCTGCCGTAAGACTTTTTGTAGTTCTTTAATAACTGTTTCCTTACTGTCAATAGTTTTGACAAAAGAAACAGCATCAAAATTTTTTGTCATATTTTTAATAGTAAGCTTAATTGCTTCATTTGGTGGATACAACGATCTGGTTATACCGCTACTTGATCCTGTATCAGTATTCCAGATTTTATAATGTTCCTCTAACACATTTATTTGTGTTAATTATGTATCCACATAGTTTTGGATAAATCAATCAACGAAGGGTATAATCCTCCTTTTCTTTTCTAGATGATTATAGAATTCATCTTTTAATTTATATCTTTCGTTAATAGGATAGGTTTTTTTCAAACCAATTCCTGAATTCGACGTTATCATAGTACATTCTATTGAGAATGTCCCGAGTCTCTTGATTGGTTGTAAAATCCATTAAACAGAAGTAAATTCCATTTCCGACATTGTCGGTGAGCCTATTTTGTTTTTTTCCTTATATAAGGGATGTGCTATTGCATCATCAATAATTCTGATTTTATACTTCTTTATTGGTAGAAGTTGACCCAATAGTAGAGGGTAAAGGTTTTCGACTTGATATAGATGAGAAATATCATGTGGAGCAAATCTTACTTCGACTTCTCCATCATGAGTTTGGATTCTGGTCAACATATGTGTCCATAATTGGTTGTGGTAACACAGCTTAACTTAAAACCCATTCTTTTGGGAAATTAATTTCATCCCATATTATTCTATTCATGGCTACTTTGGATGTCAACAAATTTGTTTCTACCACAGTAGTTTTACCAGGTTTGGTAATATGCTTTGCATTCGGGACAATGGTATTCATTATCTTATAATGGATCCTATAGATTACTGCTATAGTTTCAGATCCAGGAAGGAAATTATAACCATATGTTTTCAGATTCAGGGTTACCGACTCATATAGATGAGTGTCTGTCATTGAAAGAGTTAAATTAGGATATACATTAAAATAGACTAGGCTATGACAAAGACTAGTTTGCATTACTCACATTAGGGATTGACTCTAATCTAGACATCTTGCATCTCTGAGAGATGTCATAATTGATGCATTTAACCCTGGTAAGGTCAAAGGTTTATATGCAATCTGTATTAGTCCAATATGGACGTAGGTGTAGGCATCTCTTACATGCCCAATATCCTCTTCGCTTATTAAATTAAAGGAATGTTTTGTATTATTTACAGAAACAGTTCTTTCCATTGTCTTAATGGAAATAGATGATTTAAAGTCAAAAGTACCAATTTGGTAAAAAAAATTGGCTTTACCTTTGAAATTGTCCATTTATTTAAATCCTCTAATTCAGAGGGATACTCAAAATTCTGAGCATTCTTAATAGATTTACCCTTAGTAAGAGTTTTCTTATTAAAACCAATTGCTAATTCTTTACTCATTAGCATAATGAGGTTCTACTTCTATCACTTGCATGCACCATGACAAAGTTATTATAATCAAGTTATAAAATTGTTAATAGTAATTATTATGAAAACTCTATTGTCCTAGTTAACTACTTCAGCAGTATCAGATATATCTAACGATAGTAAAGACCTAGCACGGTTGTCAACGATTTATGCCATCAACTGCCATCACGGCATAACAAGGCTACGCGACTTTGATGTCGTCCCACCAGGTAGAAGACACATCGTTTCGACAAATCCTAACTCTATCATAGTTAACTAAGGCAACAACTTTTATCATAATAAAAACCATAACAAGAGAATAATAACTATGCCATCAGATTACATGCCTATGAAGAAGTAGAATTACCTCAGCCTTAAGCCATAAACATGGCTCTAATACCAAAAGTAGAAACCAAGAAGAGGGCTCTTATAGAGAGGATAAGAGGAGTCTTTTATGAGAAATACTGAAAATTTATTGATTACTATAGAGTAGTACAAGAGAACACACAACTTCACTCTTAGAACTCAAAAACAAAAACTTCAAAACGTGCATAAGCAGAGGTCTGAGCCTCCATTTATATTACAAACTGTCTATAGTGATAGGCTTCACAACTGACAGATACATGTAAGAATACTGGCAGCTGCAAGTTAGCGAGATTCTTCATTATCCTCAGCGAAGATAAGTGTCCATCGCCATCGTCTTTATATCTTTACTTTATTCGTCGCCTTTGACATGTAGAGGCATTCGTGCCGAAAGTATAGTAGCGTGGGTTCCACCATAAAGGAATTTCATTGTAAAGAGATTCATTTGCGCCAAAAGTAAATTGTTGTGGGGTCCACCATTGTCGGCAACCAGAATAAAGAAATTCCTTCGATTAAATGGTTTGACACCTGTATTATGGCAACATGGTATAATTATTGCATATCCTCGTCATCAACTTCATCAGATGATTGAGTAGTGACTCTTTTATGTGTCCTTTTAAAGAAGGTTTCTGAATCTTCTTCAATATGGTCTTCGGCCATCTTCTCTGATTTAGTGGAATTAACAGACATATCATCTGTCTCAAAGATTGAATCAAACTGAGTCTGCATATATTGAAGACATTTTTTCTTCAATTCTTCCTCAGTGATTCGAGGATTTCTCCTACCCAGTGATTCCTTCAGTGATTTGAAGATATTTCTCCTACTCAGTTTGAAGGAATCACTGAGTAGGAGAAATCCTCGAATCACTGAGTAAGAATTGGAGAAGAAATATCTTCAATATATGCAGACTCACTTTGATTCAATCTTTAAGACAGATGATATGTCTGCTAATTCCACTAAATCAGATAAGATGGCCGAAGACCATATTGAAGATGATTCAGAAACCTTCTTTAAAAGGATGCATAAAAGAGTCACTACTCAATCATCCGATGAAGATGATGACGAGGATATGCAATAATTATATCATGTTGCCAGAATACAGGTGGCAACCATTTAATCGAAGGAATTTCTTTACTCTTGTGGCCGACAATGGTGGACCACACAACAATTTACTTTCGGCGCAAAGGAATCTCTCTACAATGAAATTCCTTTATGGTGGAACCCACGCTACTATACTTTCGGCACAAATGCCTCTATGTGTCAAAGGCGACGAATAAAGTAAAGATATAACGACGGCGACGGGCACTTACCTTCGCTGAGGATAAAGAAGAATCTCGCTAAATTGCAGCTGCCAGTATTCTTACTTGTATCTGTCAGTTGTGAAGCCTATCACTGTAGGCAGTTTGCAATATAAATAGAGACTCAGATCTCTGCTTATGTACGTTTTGAAGTTTTTGTTTGAATTCTAAGAGTGAAGTTGTGTCTCTCTTGTACTACTCTATAGTAATCAATAAAATTCAATATTCCGCATAAAAGTCTCTCCTCTCATCCTCTATAAGAGCCCTCTTCCTGGTTTCTACTTTTGGTGCATATGTATACTATATATGTATCTATATATGTATACTATATTGTATCTATTATATCTTATATATACATTATTTTTATATTTAAGTTTTTATATAGATATTTGTCCCATCTATAACCAGAAATAGCTTAAAATTGACCTAGAAATCTAGGGGGTTAAATCTACTTAATTATATTTCACCAATTAATGTGAATTATTCATGATATAGGTTATCTGGACCCCGTCACACACACTGACTTGTTTCACCTGCTTTGGACCCCAGGCGAGTACAGTCTCTGATGGTTTTCTTACTAATAATTTCTATAACACATGTAGTATTGTTGTACTTGATTCCTGACACGAAGAAACACGAACTAGCATATCTTGTGTTTTTAGACCTTGATCTTGTGTAATACTTGATATTCGCGTGATTCATGTATGCTAGTCGGGACGGAGAAATACTAGTTTATATGTTATCATACCCTTAAATCCTGTGCAAATATATTTTTTGTGCAAAGGCTAACCATACACTTCACGTATGATTAATCGGCTCTCATTGTGCAATGCTAAGCCGATCACATAATCAAACTAGTATTTCAAAACACTTAGTGACTAAAGATTCCCTTGTTGATACATGACATATTTTTCTGTTTATTCATTTTTTCTGTTCATTTCTTACCATGCCTTGATGTCAGTTTATTTATCCATCATGTACTACTTTTTCTATCACTGTTTTATAGTCCTTATCATGTATTGAAATTGCTATTAGAATTGTACTCGTTCAATCCTGACTGGATAATATTTCAGGAAGCACTTAGAAGAACCTGTGCCCTATCTATTATGGATTTTTGGGAAAATAGCTTCGAGCCTGATTTTACCTCCTGGAGGATCGAGGAAGGCCGCAAGCGGGAAACCTAGTTATAACAATAGTTAAAGTTTGCAAACTTACTATAGTTGTATGATTTATGAATACAAGATTTTGTACTGTAACCTTTATATACATATATATATACAGCATGTTTTCACCTACCTTAGTTTTGTGATTGAATATAATATTTGTTTCCTTTATATTATGATGTGTTGGTTATACAGTACTACTTCCAGACAGCGTTCTACCGCCGACACTGCGGCGTAGGCTGGGCATGCCCATGCACTCGTACCCGAACACCCGGGTGCGGATCGTGACAATAATTATTTGTAGATAATAGAAACATCCTGAATCAGAAAAGTCTCTCTATTAGGACATGGGAGTCACAAAGGGGGTACTAATAATTGTGTCATTAGAAAGAGAAATGTCGGAGGCATCCGGATGTAAAGGATTTGAATTGAATTGACTATATATAGTTTTAATATAGTTAAAATTTGAATTGACTAGAAACAGCAGTTGCTTATGATAACTAAAGCCAGGTATAGCCTTAGCTCTTAAACATATATGAAGAAAATATTTGATATAAAAAGGATAATATACAATAATGTTTAACATATGTACTGTTACCTGCGCGATATGTTCCAGGTACTGCGAGCTCCAAATTGTGACATTTAAGCAACTCAGGTGAAACAGACTGAATGAAAGTCACATAGCAAGTCAGAAACATCACAGGTTCATTCCACATGGCAAATCCAGTATGCATTTCTTACTTGTAAATCCAGGGTAGTCAGGCTGGGAAGCTGCTTATCAATTCGTCTGAAAACATGATAATACAAATCCCAAGCCTGAAAATTGAGTATGAAACCAAATTCTGTTAAGTCTCGCAAAAAAGTTACATCTAAAATATAAAATACAAAATCAACAATAATTATTCAGCCTTTGACTCAAATGATTGAGGTAGCTACATAAATCCTCATCTTCCATTCAGCTCTGTTAAAGGTCATCTCCTCTCTAACATACACCTTAGATATAAAATAGGCAAACATTATTGATAATAGATAGCTATTGAAACCTGTGTGAGTTCAGCGTCCTTTCCGGTTCTCCTATATTTCAAGCAACATTCACGAGCTTCTAATAATTCACGGCCATATGCCTGAAAATTGATACCAAAGCTTGTCAAAGAAGTTTTAAATTTTAGGTAAAGAAAACATAAGGACTCTTCAACGCTAGTAAGTTCTAATCAACAACAAAAGAAGGCCTCATAAATTTGAACAGTATAAGTTAAATGTTTCCCTTCTCGTTGATAAAGAAGTTTTGCCAAAGGATTTCAAAACTCTATCACAAAAAAAAGGCTCGAACAGTCGACTGTCTGCTCAACGATATGAAGGTCAAGTAAACTTAGACAAAAGAAAAGTACACCTTGCAAATATATCACGAGAACAATTCTTTTACTCGACCATATTGAGTGCAAGACAGTCTATGTTGCATGCATACGAACACAGTACGGATTAGGAGTTTGGACGTTTTCACAAAAACCCGGATACAGGTACGTATATATTATATGAGAGAGAGAGAGAGAGAGAGAGAGAGAGAGAGAGGCAATGGGTATGCTATGTCATAGTATTTGGTTTGGTGCTATGGCGCCTAGATGGTGTTTTTGTATTGATTCTAGAAATTTGTTATAATCCCTTGTTATAGTTTTTTATTTAAGAGTTTGGACATGAAGCTATATTTACTCCTTACCGAATCAATTCTTGAGATATTTTCCATGTCCACTCCGGAGCATTTGCACCTTTACCGCCATTTCCCTATTTTTGCTTGGAGTCGGCTCCTTATTGACCTCTCCCTCACAAGTTTCTTTCTAGAGTCAGCTCGTTCCCGTCGACATCTAGATATCTTTTCGTCCTCATCGCCTTATCGACTTTTTTGACAAGAAAAAATATGCATGTCCGATGAAATGGTTGTTGCTATCTGTTCCAATAACGAATCATTGGTTTAACTGAATAACTAAAGAAAATAGACCTTTCTCTCCGTCTCAGGTCGATGGATCTTCTCAATTGGAAGATCTCCATTAACACCAACATACACGGCATATGAGTCTCAATAATTCTTTGAGGGTTTGCAAGAATTTCTTACTAGCAGCCCCCCTACAATTCCACACCCTCACTACTGTCCGAAGACTGATTTTCACAACCATCCGAAGACGGAGGCATAATCTTTGTTTGCCGAGCCATTTTCTTTCGTCACTCTACGGTGTCACTGTATCTCCTTCTTTGACAACGTTAGCAAGTTCAAATCAACATTGGTGGCATGAGTTTTAGTACACACTCTCTCTCTTCAATAATAAAGTATCATATTATTCTCATTCTACATGGTATCAGAGCCAAAACCCTAGCTCTCCTCCCTCCCTCCTCTCTCAAACCCTAATTCTAGCCACTCCCTCCCCCCCCCCCCCCGAACCCCCACGCCTCCCTCCTTGATGTTGCTGCTGCCGCCATAGCCTTAGCCAACCCCCCACGCCTCCCCCTCTCCTCTTCCATCCTTCCTTCAGCCACCACCACCAACACAACCCTAACTCTGCTTATGTCACAACAGCCACCTACTCCAAACCCTAAGCCTACTTTCCTTATTTCATCCAAACCCTATATCTGGAAAAAAAAACTAATATGAAAAATAGAAGGATCTGGAAAAAAAAACGTTAGAATCTTCAGAGGAAAGACAATAGTTTATTTGCATGAACCTCTGCACATCGACGAGGGTATCAAGAGTTAACAGAGAGTACACTTGGATTTGCGTGAATCTCTCTTCCTGACCCGGTATTCACATCAAGATCTAACAGAAAGTAACCTGGATTGCTTCTCTGTCCTGGCTTTTGTGATCCACTTTCGATCTCTGCTTCCCTTGCACAAGTCAGTTTTGGCTACGTTGATTGCATATTGGCAGAGTTGATGTGATTATTGGGTCGGAACGACCAAATGATAGTCGAATCGAGAATATTGAAGGATGACAACCAATGAGGCAAGTAGCAGCGCTGACAATACCGGCGTCGGGAACACAGTGGCGAGAACACCGGATACTGGCACGACGGTTTCATCGATTCGACTCGTCGATCGATGGCTGGATGGGCCAGATGGTTACTCGACATTACTCGACATGGAACAAGAAGGTCGAAAAAATGTTTCGAAGAATGCGGTTGTCAAAACATCTGGTCGTGGTAGACGACGTGGTGGCCGGAATGTTGGCCGTGATGGTGGACGAGGCATTAGCGATCGTGATGGAGGTCGACTGCGCACCTGCTTCAACTGTGATCTACAGGGTCATTTCGAGAGTGTACTAAAACTCATGCCGCCAATGTCACCTCAGATATTCCTGATCTTGGCAGCCGATCCGTACAAATGACTGATGAAGCATATGCAGACTTTAATGAGTTTCAAGCTCAACGTCAGAGGTGAAACTTCTACTTCTGGGTCCACCACAGGGTACTCAGCGGCATGTATGGTATAATCGAAGCAGAGGATCCTTGATTCTGGTGCGTCTGCTCACTTGACAAGCGACAGAAGTATGATACGAAATTATATATCGGTTGGTCATATGTCTAATATTACATGTGCCAACGGTGGTTCGCTGACAGTTCATGGAAAATGATTTGCTCGTCTTTCTTCGGGACTGTCACTATATTATGTATTACATACACCTGAAAACCCATTCAGCTTACTCTCAATTGGTCGGATTACTCGTGATACGCATTGCTCGGTAACATTCTTTCCTGATGGTTGTGTTTTTCAGGACCTAAAAACTGGAAAGACTATCAGTAAGGGGCATGTGGCTGGAGGCTTGTACCTATTTGTCGAACCTTCCTCTCTTGTCTGTGCTGGTGTAAAACTTGATCCTTTTGAGTTACACTGCCGGTTAGGACATCCTTCTATCCAAGCACTCCATGTAGTTTGGCTAAGCATCATCGAGTTTCCTATCCGGTCAGTCAAAATAAAGTTGATTCCGCTACTTTCGAGTTGGTGCATTCCGATATATAGGGACCTTGTCCGATTGAATCTGTGATGGAATTCAAGTACTTTATTACCATTGTTGATGACTACTCGCGTGTCACTTTTGTTTCTCTCATGAAAAATTGCTCCGAATTATTTAACATTTGGTACAATTTTTATGCGAAAATCAAAACACAATTTGGTGTTCCGATTAAATGCATTCGTAGTGACAATGGTCGTGAGTATATATCTCGTGCGTTTGTTTCACATCTGTCTCGGAATTGCATCATCCAACAAACTCCATGTCCTTGCACACCATAACAGAATGGTGTGGCTGAACGCAAGAATCGTCACCTCTTAGAAAAAACGCGTACTCTTGTGTTCCAAGCACGTACTCCAAAAAAAATTTGGTTGAATGCCGTTCTCACCGCTTGCTATCTAATTAATCGCATGCCGTCGTCTGTTCTCAATTGCGATACTCCATTCTCTCGGTTATATCCCAAACGAGAGCCGTTTCATTTATCTCTCTGAATCTTTGGTTGCTTGTGTTATGTTAGGGATACCCGACAAACACTTTCTAAACTAAATCCAAAGGCTATCCAATGTATTTTTCTTGGATATCCTAAGGATCAGAAAGAGTATCGGTGTTTTTCTCCAGTCTTGAAGCGATATTTTTTCTCTCGAGATGTTACCTTTGTTGAAACTGAGTTTCCTCCACTTCCACAAACTAATGATCCGGCTCCACAAGTTTATCCAGAAGAGGATTTCTCGTTGTTTCCTGTTCAAACACAACAGCACCCCGTAAGGGTGCCCTCCCCTACCGAGCCAGTCTCCTGGTCCGATGGTCCGCACACACTGGCTTCGTCTGTATCAGCATCGCCGGAATGAGTTTCGCCGATAGTGTCTGTGGACACAGCGCCTTCATCCTCCTCCTAGCACCAGTGATTTGCTTCCGCCTGATCCGCTAACTCGACCTCGTTGTATATGTCGTGATCATCCATTGTACGTTCACAATTACAAAGGGCTTGTAAGCCACACACAATCATTGATGGCGACTATTAATGGGATTCAGATTTTCAATTCTGCAGAGGAGGGTCTTAAACATCCCGGCTGGCGTGCTTCTATGAAAGATGAAATGAAAGCACTTCGGAAGAACCATACATGGAACTTGGTTGATTTACCTCATGGTAAGAAGGCAGTAGGTTGCAAATAGGTGTTCAATATTAAGGTAAAACCGGATGACAATCTTGATCGCCTGAAGCTCGTCTGGTGGCAAAAGGTTATTCTCAGACCCATTGTGAGAATTATTTTGAGACATTCTCTCCAGTTGCTCGAATGACCTCTGTGCGCATCCTCTTGGCCTTAAGTTGTTCACTATGACTGGTCGTTGCTCGCTATGACTGGCCGTTGCTACAGCTGGATATCAAGAATGCATTTCTTCATGGAGATCTTGACGAAGTATATGTGGTGCAACCTCCCGAATTTGTTGCAAGGGAGAGTAAAGTGTGTCATCTGCGGAAGACCCTTTATGGTCTCAAACAATCCCCTCGTACATGGTTTGGTCGTTTCACAAATGTGGTTACTCAGTTTGGCATGTGCCAATCAAAGAAGGATCATTCAGTATTTTACCGTCAGACATTAGCTGGGAGGATACTACTCGGTGTCTACGTGGACGATATTATGATCACAGGAGACGACAGTCAGGACATTCAGAACTAAAGAAGTTTCTATGAGAACAATTTCAAACCAAGAATTTGGGATCGTTGAGCTATTTTTTGGGCGTAGAAGTCACACGGGGTAAGCGGGACATTGTAATGTCTCAGAGAAAATGTGCTTGACATCCTAAATGATGCAAGCTAAGGGAGCAACCTCGCTCATGGACCCAGGGATAAAGTTACTTCCCGACGAGGGGACACTGATGACTGATCCGGTTCAATATCGTCGAGTAATTGGAAACTCAACTACTTGGCCGTTATGACTCGTCCAGACATTTTCTTTGCCGTCAGTGTTGTAAGTAGATTCATGTCTTCACCACGAGTTCCACTTTGGGAGGCAGTTCTCAGAATTATGCGCTATCTAGTTCAGAATCCGAAAAAATGAATTCGAATAAAGAATAAGGGACATACTTATGTTGAGTGTTTTACTAATGCTGACTGGGATGACAATCTTACGGATAGACGGTCTACATCTGGCTACTCGGTCTTCATTAACTAAAACTTGGTATCATGAAAGAGCAAGAAGCAGAGTGTGATCGCACGATCAAGCTCGGAAGCGGAATATCGGGCAATTGCTAATAGTACAACATAGATGTTATATCTGCAACATCTTCAACAGGAACTGGGAGAAGCAAAATATAAAACAGCAAATATGTGGTGTGATAACCAGTCTGATATTCATATTGCTACTAAGCATGTATTTCATTAAAGGACGAAACACATTAAAATCGATATTCACTTTGTCCGTGATAAGTATCAGTAAGGGATGATAAAGTTTTACCATGTGAGAACCGACGATCAGATAGCTGATATATTGACAAAATATCTTCTAGGTCCTCGGGTTCAATTTCTCTGTAACAAGTTGGACATGCTTGACATCTATGCTCCAACTTGAGGGAGGGTGTTATGTGTTGGGTTGAGTTTAGTCCCACATCGAGTAGACTAATAGGGAGAAGGGTTAGCCTCTCCTATATAATGTACTCCCCTCTCCTCTTAATGAATTAATCTATCATTAATATTCTACATCCCACATCGGGTAGAAGAATAATGGAAGAGATCAATCCTCTCCTATATATATGTAATCTCTTCAATAATAAAGTATCCTCTTATTCCCTTCTACAAGAACCAACACAATCCGTCCCCCAAAGTTCTAAAATATAACTTTCGCTGGTGTCATTGTCTTATTTCTCTTTAAATTGCACCAAGATTATTATCTCTGTGCATGTGTTTTTTCTCATATGCCAGTCAGTTTAATGAATTGTACGTCACACCATAGAAGACTACAGCAAAACTTTAGATGACTGAATTGTATTTTGATCACAATTGTGCTTTCCTAATGGATTGGCACTTGTGCTTTCATTTGGAACAATTTTCTTTCATTGCTTTCTGGACTAACTACAATGGAAGATTATATTGGACAAAGATGGGAGATAAATACATGATTAAATTTGTATTGGCAGAGACATTTGTTTGTTAGGATGAAATATAGTTATGGTGGGGGCAAGCAGTAGCCTGAAAGATCTCCTCCATCGTCATGGAGGCAGGCAAGGCACGAGTCTTCCACTCAACGATTTCCAGAACCGGCTCTTCACGATTGGTTAGCTTGTCGTGTGGAGAGAGGAGCTTTGCATACTTCATCAAGTTGTCCTTCGTGTCCACCCTGGGACAGATGGTGAACATGACGAGTGAGAGCCTCTCAATTCGCACATGTGTGTAGTTGACATGAGGTACATCGAAGATGGTGAGCAACTGAGCTTGGAAACACATACCTTCTTTGCAATCTTGATGTCAGGGATTCGGCATCTCGTGACCACTAAGCACTCCTAGGCCCTGGCCCAATGTTACAGGATCATGGGTCGTTTTGGTACGTGGTACGGGTACGCGGTACGTTACCTCAGCCGGTACGAGGTGCGGCAGGGGTAGGCTTATTCGGAAAGCTATTTGGGGTCGTCGTTCGTTTTTATCTAGGTCGTCTTTTGTACCATATACAATTATATAAAATTATACACCAAATATCATAAGTTCATAACCAAAGCCATCAAAAGCCATCAAAAGCCAAGTGAAGGAAAGCATAGACAATATTCTTGTAACTAAACCAAATATCATAAGTTCATAACCAAAGCCATCAAAATCCGGATCTCTAAATTTGACGAACGGGTCACAAACGCACCACGTTTGGGGTCGTTCGTCCCAATTCATGGGACGTAGGGGGGGTTGGCGAATTAGGCAACTATGCCTGTCCACTTTGTAACCCATCTTGTACAAGAATCGTTGGAGAAGAGAAAAGAAAACTTGGTTGATGATCCAATACAAAGGGCCATTCTCTATTTAAACTAACTTTCTGACTATCTGGAGGGGGGACGGAAAATTGGCACGTCTCGAAAGTGAACAGGTGAAACAAACATCTAGAAGTCATTGAGTAGGGACAGATGTCTAAAAGGTGTAGAGGAGGGACTGACTCACAGATATTAAGAAGGCGTACAGAAGGTACCTACTCAGAGCCAAAAAGGCGGGGAGAGATTGAATAGAAATTTAGTAGAATACTTAGCTCGTTTATTATTGAGGTGGAGCTACATATATATAGGAGAGGCTAACATTTCTCTACTATTCTACTCAATGTGGGACTAAAAGCACATTAATACTCTCAACACTCCCCCTCAAGATGGGCAATAAATATCAATCATCCCCATCTTGTTACATAGTTTAGAAAGACTCCATAAAATAAGACCCTTAGTAAGACAATCTGCGACTTGTTCTTCTGAGCGAATATGATCGAGCTTTAATATCCCTTTCTCTAGTTTCTCTTTGATGAAAAATCGATCGATCTCGATGTGCTTCGTTCTGTCATGCTGAACTGAATTGTTAGCTATACTTAGTGCAGCTTGACTGTCACTCAGAATGCGCAATGGTATTCCCTGGTCCAGCTTCAACTCTGTCAGCAGTGCTTTTACCCACAACAACTCTGACATTCCCAGAACCATAACTCTATATTCTGCTTCAGCGGTCGATCGTGCTACCACAGACTGTTTCTTGCTTCTCCATGAGACTAGGTTACCCCCCCACAAAGACACAGTACCCTGAGGTAGACCTTCTATCGTCTATGCAGCTTGCCCAATCTGCATCGCAGTATCCCTCAACACCCATGTGTCCATTGTTCTTGAACTATAGCCCTCTTCCAGGAGCCCCCTTCAGATATCTCAGAATATAAAAAACTGCATCCATGTGGCCCTTCCTTGGATCATGCATGTAGCGACTCATTACACTCACAGCAAATGAGATATCAGGACGAGTGTGGCCTAGATAAATCAATCTGCCTACAAGTCTCTGATATCTCTCACGATCAACCGGCTCTCTCGCCTCTTCCCCCAACTTATCTTTTTGATCGATTGGAGTGACTGTCGATCGACATCCCAACATACTAGTCTCTCTGAGCAGGTCTAGTACATACTTCCTCTGAGAGAGGACGATCATATCTCTTCCTCGAGCCACCTCGATCCCGAAAAAATACATCATCATTCTCAAGTCCTTTACTTCAAATTCCTTGCCAAGTTTTGACTTTAGCTGGGTAATCACCTCCTCCTCATCACCTGTAATCACTATATCTACATATACTGCAAGTATGGTGACGTGGCCTCTCGCATGTCGGAAGAAGACTGTGTGATCTACATTGGTCTGGCTGTACCCAACACCTGTGACAGCTTTCCAAAATCTTTTAAACCAGGCTCGAGGAGATTGCTTAAATCCATACAGTGATTTCTTTTGCTTGAACACCTTTCCTGTCTAACTGCTTCGTGCAAAACCCCGGGGACGTCTCCATGTATACTTCCTCTTGTAGATCTTCATGAAGAAAAGCACCATTCACATCCAATTGATGAAGTCGCCACCCATGGTTTGCTGCAATAGAGACCAGGGTTCTCACAGCGCTCAACTTTGCTACTGGAGCAAATGTCTCATTATAGTCGATGCAATAGGACTGAGTGAACCCCATTGCAACCAATCTTGCCTTTTATCGATCCACCTTTCCTTCGGTGAAGACACATTTGCATCCAACTGTTGTTTCCTTTAGGTAATAGAACAAGCTTCCATGTCCCATTTCTTCCAATTGTCCCAAATTCCTCCAACATTACAACTTTCCATCTTGGATCTTCCTTCGCTTCCTACCAACACTTAGGCAAAGAGGTGGTGTCTAACGATGCAATGAATGCTCCATAAGTAGAGGTTAGATTATAGTAGGATAAAAAATGGACAATATCATGTTCATAACCATAACGATTAGAAAATCTTCCCGCATTACTGCGAGAAGATCTTCTTAATGGAATATGAGATAGTGGAGAGATCATACCATCCGAATCAGAGAGATCGACATCCGAATCAGGCGGATCCGGTGCGGGAAGTGCATCTTCAGGAGTTAGGGCAGAGTTAGGCGAAGGACATGGCACAGTAGGGACAATAGGCACAGTAGTGGACTGCTGCTTTCTCCTTCTGTAGACTTAGAGCTCTGTAAATTGTTCTGTAGTCTGTTCCCCCTGTACTGGAGCATCACTTTCTTCCTCCTAATTGTGTGCATCCTCATCACTTTCCTCATCCTCGCTATCTCCCCCTTGTTTCCTTGGACCAACTTCCATCATTGGGCATGGAACTGACCCGACAATCACGCTAGGACCCCTCCCCCTCACTCCTAACACCTCATGTGTTAGGTGTGTCACCAAATGTGGAGCCTTCACCTGAACCATTGTGGTAGTATGGTTCCATCTCTCTGAATGTAACGTCCATGCTCACAAAGAGCCTTCGCTCCACAGGACTCCAACAAGAATATATCTTCCGAGTCCATGAGTAGCCAACAAAGACACTCTTCACTGCCAGAGGGTCCAACTTTTTCACCGCAGGCCTATTATCCTTCACAAAGCAAACACATTCAAATACCTTTGGGAGAACAATGTACTTGTTCTCACCTACAAACATCCAAAATGGTGTCTTCCATCCTAACACCTGAGAGAGCATCATGTTGATGAGATATGTAGCTGTCAACACGACATGTCGCTACACGTGTTTAGGAACATTCATAGCAAACATCATTGACCATGTCACTTCCAACAGGTGCATGTTCTTCCGCTCCGCCACGCCATTTTGTGTTGGTGTATATACACATGAAGTCTGATGTATCCCATGGGCTGATAAGTACTCTTCAATAGCCTTGTTAATGTATTCTAGCACATTGTCAAACCTCAAAATCTTTATCATAGCACCGTATTGTGTTGTAACCCTGCGATAAAAATCTTCAAAGCATGCAAAGACATCACTCTTACTTTTCATTAGGTATACCCAGGTGACACGAGTATAGCAGTCAATAAAGGTGACAAACCACTTAAAACCATTAACAATTGTAGAACAACGTCCTCACACATCAGAGTATCATATCAAAAGCAGCTAAACTTCTATTTTCAGAACTCACATAAGAGCTTCTGGTATATTTTCCAAGTTGGTATATTTTTCAAGTTCACAAGCATCACAAATCATTTTTTGTTTATTAGCCTTTTGATACATAGAAGGATACATCTGACTCAGTAGAGTGAATGAAGAGTGTCCCATGCGCTGATGTTGGAATAATAATTATGCTTTCATAATCCTTCGCGGCTCCTCCGGTTTGGCTTCATCCACCAGTGACGCCAGTGCTGCATCAAGCCCACCCATGTCCAAGTACCATAGCCCTTTAAGCCAAGTGTCAGTCCTCAACCGTCTCCCCGTTTCCGTCTTCTAAAAAATTACCTTAGGAATGTCAAAGGAAACTAATGGACAATAGATTAACATGAAAAGATGGAGCATGCAAAAAATCAGTAAGAGTCATGGAAGTTGTGCATTCAACTTTGTCTTTACCCACAATGGGTCTAGCAGTACCATCAACCGTCTAAATGCTTTCAGGCATCACCAGGTAAGTGTAAACTTGAAACTCATCATGGGCATCCGTGACATGGCGGGATGCCCCAGAGTCAATTATCGAATTTAGACTTCCTGGTCTGTGGGTAGATGCAATGATATGAGCAGGTATACCAGTGCTTGTATGGACATAGTATGTGATGTTATCCCCGGAGGTGGTTGGAGTCGTTGTCCCAGCAGTGTTGGATCGACTGTCGCTGGTTCCAAGCTTCATGCTCCTCCATATTTCTAGCATTTCCCTCTCACTAGGGGTAATATCGGATAACTGACTCTCATTTTTCCCTTCTGCCAGGTTTGTCTTGTGCCCTCCAGAATAATTGCCCCTGCCACCGACATATCCTCTTCTGCCACCCCTACATCCTCCACAGTTGCGTTCGTGGCCGCTGGACTGGCCTCTCAGAGGTTTCGTACATAATCTGATGAAGTGTTCGGGGTCTCCACAGTTGTAGCACCCTCCCCTTCCGGAAGGGTTTAGGTTAAAAACCGCTAGAACTGATTTTTCCTCCGGAGAGCTAGCGGTGCTAGGCATCAGCTTCAGCCGTGTCACTTCTTGTGCCATAGCAGCTATGGCCTCCTCCAGTAATGGTAATCCAGGTTGTGCAAGTAGGACATTCCTCCTCTGCTCGAATGTTGGGTTGATCCCCTTAAGGAACTTCATCATCCTTTGTCGCGAGACATACTCCATGAACTTCTGATAATATTTCGCAAATGTCGGTTCCACTTGCTCATCCTCCACGCCAATGATATCATAATGGTCGAGATCTGACCAATACTTCTTCAGCAGAACCACATACTCAGAGATGATGTGATCTTCTTGGAGCACCTTATCAAGTTCATCATATAATTGATAGACCCTCATAGGGTTGCCCGACCCTGAGTACATGTCTCTCAGCGTAATCCAAATGTCACCAGCCCCCTCCATCGCTTCCACGTTGTTCCACACTTAGTAGGTCAATGAGGTTATCAACCATCCAGCTACAACATTGTTGACGATTTTTCATACAGCAAACTCTCGTGAGGAGTGATCTTCAGGTGCCTTGGTTTGGTCATTCACATAACCCACCAAGCCCCTTGCCTTCAGAGTCCGCATCGCCTGAGCGACCACTTCAAGTAGTTGGAAGTACCCTCCAACTTTATCTTCAATTTTTCCAACTTCCCCATTTTGTATAGTGAAGGATCCACATCTGCATGTGCAGCACGGGAGCTAGTCTCGGTCAGCCTCCTGGAGAAGAGATCGTCCACCAAAGTCTTCATCTCTTTGGCCGTCAGCTTGCCGTAGATTGTCTTCATCGTCTTCTTATTCTCCTCTTCCATCAGCAATGCGGTGGCAGATCTAGATCGTCTCCACCTTTGATCGCCGTCCTCTCCACGTCTACTGTTCCTCCTTCAGCGGCAGCGGCGTCCCCAAGAGCCGTTGCTCATGTCCCGTGCATGGCTGCAACCCGAGGTCGCATGGCCCGACTTGAACAAAAAATACTAATGAAGTGTTACTTGCATAACTAAATTCTAGAATCAATAGAAAAGAGCTACCTAGGCAGCATAGCACAAAACCAAATGCTATGACAGAGCATACCCAGTTTCCTCATATATATATATATATATATATATATATATATATATATATATATATATATTACAAAAAGGTAATTATATCAATAAAGATTAAAGAGTAATACATGTGTTAGTACAATATTGCTAGCTTCTTAACTGCTAAGCCAGTTATGCAATATCTCCTTATTCCATGGACTCAGATTTTCCTTGTGTTTCCAACTCATTATAATGACATCCTCCTTTTAAATGTGGCATGTCTATGTGCCAATAGAGGTTTGAGTGTATAATAAACTGCTGGGTGAAGTGTTGGAAAGCAGGGGGAGGCCCTAGCGGTTGCGGCTGGTGAGGGTTATTAGGGATGTCATGGGTTCGAGCCCAGACCTCACATAAAAATAAAATAAGTGTGTATGTGCCCTAGTTAGTGCTTAATAGCCTGATAATATAAAACAGGAGAAATATGCATGGATTATGGCCCACAAAAGTTTACTCACTCCAATACAACAAAGCATTAATGAGTTATATTGCCATATCATGTCGAATTGTTTAGGAAATACCATGTTAATGTTTCATGTCATGTATTTGCCCTTGTTGGACTTGCCTAGTCAGTTGCCATCTGACTTTCAAAGAATAACCTTCAAGGGGCTTCTGTAATTAACCCTATGTAATCATAAAACCTTAAACACCAAATTTAGACTTAAACTACGTAAAGAAGGAAATAATAAAAGAAACATTATACAAGACAGCTAAGAACAGGGAATGCTTTATGGCTTGGAATGTAAGGCAACTAAGAAACGTCCAATAATGAGTAGTTTAAGAGAATGTCAAGATGGTAGACTGGCAATACTTTAAAGATAGGAAACCAATTGAGAGACCAAATCATCTGAGGTGGCATACACTATGAAGTCTATGAGCATGTGCAAAAAGACCAACAGTTGCACTAGTTAGGAGGAAGGAATCTTATTTGAAGGATCTGACAGAAGACAGGTATGCCTAAAGGAACTTTGATTAAGGTTATGAAAAAGAACATGGCATTTGCTAAAGTTAGAACCACAGAATTTTGGGATAAATACTGATACAATATCTATGAACAAATGTTGATTCCAATGGATAGATTATAACTGTGCATATTCCAGAAGGCACAAAAATTGCCTCTTTTCAGGCACTAAATTGTTGCTAAGGACCCAAAAAATTTAATACAAATCATTATTTTTGATACAAATCATTATAGAAAACGTTCTGTAAAAAGTACTCATGAATAAAATGTCTAGTAATTAGGATATACAGAAACTGGTTTCAAAATCTTGGTATGCTGTACCACTAGATGCTTCAGATTAGATAGGACCAGACATTATACAGGAACCAATCTCACAAGGAATAGAAGCTACCTGAATGAATGCAATTTCTTTTAATGTCTCAGGCCCTTCTTCAAGCATTGCATGTAAAGGATCTAGGGCAGCAAGCATTCCTTCAATATTGTGTTCTCCGAAGTACAAACGGCTAGCTTCCTCCAAAGCATCATGCCACATTTCATGCCACAATATTGCAACCCTGATCAGCTCCTTTGACACAAGCTGAGCCTAAAAGAAAAGAATCCTCTGCACAAGTCAAGAAGCCTCCAAGACGGCAATTAACAGACTCACAATTAGATGACATTCACCTGATCAACAAGAACTCCGCTATGCTGACGAATTTTATCAACAACTTCCTGAGCCGCAGAACTGCGCAGTACGCTTATAGATTTGCATGCTACCAAAAGTGGGTACATAAGAGCCTGAAAAAGATAAAGGAGAGAGGAAAAGCTTGAGACATACAAAGGAAAGGAAAACAGATTATGCAACTTAAGCCACCATTGCATAATAGAGCAGATATGAGTAACCAATTATCAATAGAATTAATTACTTAAGTTCTAAAAGTTATTTGGAGTTCAATACTTCTAGAAACTATTATAACAAGAAGCATGCTAATTATAATCCGCCAACACATTATAATCAGCAAATACCATACACCACGGAACCTCCCCTTGGATATACCTATTAACTTCATAACTTCCAAAAAAAGGTAAGGACTTAACGTATATTCATGATGTAAGACAATGGTAAGAGGAATTAGTTTCTTCTCCAAAGCCAACCACACCATTTCCCTAGGAACTCGACTGGAAGCTTCCACTAAACTGAAAACCTATGAAGTACAGACACTGCAAAATAGTCGACGAATCCGTGTCGAATTCTACACGAATTCAAGTTAGACACGGCTAGTGGCGATGAAAACGACTGGAGACCAGTGGAAGCTCAAGCACACACTGCAATCAGAAAAAAAATAGTTAATATAGGTTAATTTTGTTATTACAGCAAAACATGCAAATAATTTGTAAGCCTCCACTCATGTTTAAATGACAATCCAAGAGGAATTGGTTTGTTCTACGTTGGAGGTCCTAGGTTCGAAAATTAAGTGTTATTTTACAATTATTTTCTTCTACTTCTCAAGTCGCTTTTGTAACTATATAACCAATGTTAGTGTTACTTTGGGATTATTTTCATCTACTTCTTAAGTCCCCTTTCTAACTATATAATAGCCTAACTAACTAAAAGTTTTCGATCCGCTCTTGTACACAACAAGATTTGTGTGACAGAGTCATTCCAAGGGAGAAGAGGAACATGAAGAGTGTCAAGAAATTGGAAAGTTTATGGGAAGGAAAACCTAATCCAGACCTTGCTTATAACTTTAAGTTACGGGTCAGATCAGGTGCCAACCCACACGACCCGACATGTAACTTCAGTTAAAAGAAGGATTAGGATTTGGGTTTTCCTCCACAAAATCCAGATTTTAACTCTACTCTTCTCCCTTCTTATCACGCATCAGCAGCAGTGCGGCAACAGCAAAGACAGGAAAAATGTGCAGCAACCAGTGACATCAATGCGTCCGCAAGAGTGATGTGCAACACTAGCAGGTAAGTACAAATATTTTGACTTTCTTTTCAAAATTCAATAGAATTACAAATGGCATGGAATTTTTGTTTTCCTTTGTTTTTCTAGTTCATTCATACAAGACGAGAGCTCTACCATTTGAGCTACATCCACATGGTCTCTCTCTCTCTCTCTCTCTCTCTCAGACACTATATATATATATATATATATATATATATATATATTGGAAGAATGGTAATTTTATTGATTATTCATCAGTTACATCTCTAATACACATTAAATCATAGTATTAACATCAAACTCAATGTTATGCAGGATACTCAATTGGGTAGTGTACAAGCCTTCAGAAATACGCTTGTTACGTTCCTTCCAGATGTGCCAAGATGTAGCCGATAGACGGATCCGAGCTTCTCTGAACCATTTGCTGCCCCTCCCGTGCTGCTGTGAAATTACTTCTATTTGATTATTCATTCCTCTGACATTCCCTGGATGTGTAGTATGTTACATTGTTGTAGCCATTACTCCCATGTGAAAGCACTACTCCCATGTGAAAGCACAGTGGAAGAACAAATGAGTATGATTCTTTGGACTGTAACATAGCTTGCATTCTTGACTAGTTAATTTTATACCAAATCGTGCAAGTCGATCCATGGTTAGCAGACGACCGCGGAGAGCTTTAAGCATGTGATACTGCAACTTCATTGCCACCTTCCGCATCCAGATGAACTCCACATTAGCTACCGTCTGGTCTTGTGGCCGAATACTCTCATAAGCCCGTTTGAATTCAAACTCGCCGTTCGCAGAGGCACTCCAGCGACAATCATCAACTTCTATACTACGATCGATCGGTATATTACTTAATGAGATCAGCAAATTGCTGACCTATGGAATGTTCCCTCAAGTGCCACTGACCATCTTATATTAGTGTACTTGCAGCTTCATTCCTCCCTGTCAGTTCAAAGGATTGCCAACCAATTCTATCTATGATGCTCAAGTGATCGGGCCACGGATCTTTCCATAAGCTGGTGTTACATGGTCTAACCGACGAGAGATCAGAGATTGAATGCTAGCTCTTGATCGTAGAATCGTCTTGTAAGTAACTGAAAATTTGTTATCTGAATGCTGACACCAGAAGTTGTTACCCTTCAAATATTTCCTCTGCATCCACTTAGCCCATAATGAACGCCCCTAAAGAAATTTTCATGTGAGACGGATGCCCGCCACTTCACGTAAATAGATTAACGATCGTATACCGACGCCTTCCTAATTTTTAGGTCAGCACAAATCCTTCCAAGCAATGGGGAGTATCCCGTCTCTCGAGACAAAATCAGCACATAGTTTTTCTACTTTACTTATGGTGGCAACTGGCAACATTATGGATTGAAGCCAAACATGGGAGATCGCCGTTATGACTAATCGGACAAGCTCAATTCTTCCTCCAAAAGAAAGCGTCTGAGCTTGCCAGCCCTCAATGCGTCGTTGCACGTACTCCACCATACACTGACATTCCTGCGCCCGTGCATAATTGATTAACAAAGGTAGTCCCAGATATTTCACTGGTAAATTTCCCCTCTATCTGAATAATACACTGCAGGCCCTCCTGATCTGGACAATAAAGGTTGAAGTAGACCTTGCTCGTCCCTATTCAGATGTAGTCCCGTTGGGTCTCCAAACATCGCCATTATTCTTCCCATCGCTTGTAAACCCCTGTTCGACGGAACCAAAAATACGAGCAGATCGTGAGCATAAATAAGACGTGAAACTATAGGACTCATCTCTCTGTACAGCAGAATGATGCTTTTGCGATTTGTACCCACGTCCATCATATAGGTAAAGTATTCCATTGCCATTGTGAAAATATATGGTGATAAAAGATCCCCTTGACGTAAGCCGCGGTTGCTGGAGAAAATCCGTATGGCTGCCCTTTTATCAACACTGGGAAAGAAGGGGTTGATATGCACTCATGTATCCATGCTACCCATATAGGGTCAAATCTCATCTCCCGCATGATCTGGCAAACGAACTGTCACGTCCCTACGATTCGGCGAAATCGGGACGTGACCCGATTTCGCCGAATCGTAGGGGCGTGACACAAACTCCCGGTTGACAGTGTCATATGCTTTCCGAAAGTCCAATTTGATGCAAACTTTATGTCCACCTACTTTATTGAAGTTGCGGACCATCTCACAAGCTAACAAGCTATTATTCGCAATAGATCTACCTTTGACAAAGGCCGCTTGGTTTTGTGATATAAATCATGTATAATACTTTTCATACGTCTGCACATAACCGAAGTGATAATCTTGTACATGTAGTTGCAGTATGAAATAGGCCAAAAGTCAGCAAGATAAGTAGCCCCTTCTTCTTTAGGATAATCGTGAGGAAGATATGATTAAGCTCTTGTAGGAGTCACTCATTGTCAAAAAAGTCTTGGACAATAAATAAAATCTCATATTTAATGTCTTCCCAGTGGAAAGTAAAAAACTTACTGTTGAAGCCATCCGGGCTAGGCGCTTTGTTGGGGTCCGTCTGCTTTACAATGTTTCCAATCTCCTATAAGCTTACTGGGGCACGTAAGTGCCAATTGCCTCCTCTGACAATAGTCTCTTGCATATAAGCTCGGGAAACATTGTCTGATAATTATTCTGGTTGTAATGTTGCTGATAACATTGCACAATTTTCTCGCCAATGTCTTCTGTTCAGATATAACCCGGCCTTGAGGGTGGGTAATTTTATTGACATTATTCTTGTGATGTCTAGTCCAAGGTTCTAAACGGCGGTAGGCGTGTGCGCGGCGAAAAGAGTCTCCCTACCGCCTTGGCACCGCCCAGGCGCCACCTAGGCTATTGATACATTTTGGACATTTTTTACTATTTTATCAAAAAAAATTGCATTATGTATATATTTTAAGGATGTTTCATGCATAATTATGTTGTAGAACAAATATTTATTAAGTTTTAGTCCTGTAAAAGTGAACCATATGCCTATAATACTTGCAAAACCGTTTGGCCAAAACATCTTGTTAGGTATTGCTCTGCCTATACGCCCACCTACGTCGCATATGCCGTCAAAGTTTCGTTGACCGCCTACTCCACCGCCTACCGAAAAGCGGTGCAGAGAGACCGCCTACTGCCTAGATGCCGCTAGGCGGTCGAGGCAGCCGTCATTTAAAACACTAGTCTAGTCTGAATAACGTCATAGAAAAATTTCGAACACTTGTCACCATCCTTAAGCCAAGAGAATTTTGCTCTGTGCTAACTGGATTTCTACTTGTAGATTGAGCAAGCTAACCACCTCTTGAAGCTCCTTCTCTTGGATAGCAAGTTGAGGGTCTTGTGGTGTATTTTGTAACATCTCCCGAACGCATCGTAGCTCCTCCTCCTTGTGCGCCAGGCATGGCCGCGGATGATTCCTATTCCATCTTCGCAAGTTCGCTTTTATCGCCTTCAGCCACTGAACAAAGCATTATTGTCGACTTTCTCGCACCGCAACCCAAAGTCCTGCTTCTACGATCGTATGATAGACAGGAAACGTCGGCTACACATTATTAAATCGGAATGGCCTACTTCTTCTGCCCGCCTCCGTCACCAGCTTAATCAACAACGGGAGTAATCGCTGGTTAGAGGAGCAAGTCCCTCTGCCACTGTCGATGGAAATTTTGCAAATCATTTTCTATTTCCTATCACCCGATCAAGTTGGCATACTATCCGATTATGCGTGGCCTTGTTATTCCAAGTCCATACATTTCCGCTCTGCTCAAGCACTAGAGACTAGCCTAAGACAAACTTGGAAATCAGCCAGTATAGAGTCTGGAACCCGTCTACCCCAACATTTTCATGGTTGTACAACAAGACATTAAAATCACCACACAAGACTAGAGGCTTATGGCGTTGGGATTCAGCAATTACGCTCATGTGAATAATCTCCTGTCATAGTCTCCCGCTTTCTTCTATTATTGTGGCCATAGACTCGCTTTCTTCTATTATTGTGGCCATAGATGGCCCCAAAATTGAGTTCCCCTTTATTAGTAAACTCACTAGCAATGAGTAAGTACAACGTGTAAAATGCGGCCCGTCCAAATCATCGAGCCCCATAGGACCCAAATTCGAGCTATCCCTCCCTCGGTCAAATTGTTAACTTGGGACCAAAATCTTGGCGTTCGTTTAGCTATCTTCTGCTCCGATCTAATTTTAGTTTCCAGTAGAACAGTGATAGAGCTCTGCGTCCTTCTAGTTTCTTCTCTAATCTCCCTCCATCTTTCCAGCGAGTTCGCACCCCACGTATTCCATGTCAGAATAGACATTATTGATTAGTAGACTGACCTTGATTACCACCCAAACTCACCACTAGGTCATTGGTGAATTTAGCAGGTATATCAAGTATCTGGCCATCGTGATCGACGTTATTTTCCCCCGTACTCATCAGATGCCCCCATTTTAGGTTGTCTTCCCAAGTGTCAGCGGCTGACTCTGTAGATAGGCTCGAATACAAATGTCATGTCCCTTCTTTTGTGGCTGTCATTTTCCCTGTCTTCTTTGCATAATTAATAATCGGACTTGCTGCCACATTCCCTTTTAGAGCCCTTACAGCAAACCAAACATGGCTTCTAGTTTGCACAGCCTGAGGTACTCGAGCTCTTTTGGACGCCCCTGTGTTTGCTCCTCCACCCGGTCTGATACTACTGCCACCGGTCGTTTGCCAGATGACCGTTCCCCTACAAGCCCCCGAATAGGAGATGTCGCCACCGATATCCTTTGTTCCCTTGCCTTCCCTGCCACTATGGCGGGGGCATGCCAGATGCTGGCACGATCGCTCCTGAGTACTCTCCTTCTCCTATTTGTTCATCAACTACATTATTGGCCTCCTCTTCTTGTCGCTGATGGGGCGATTGCATACCCCCCTCATCATTGACAACCCCTAATGGGCAGAGCCTATTCACGTCCAAAACACGGGCATCAAGTACATATCCTCGACAGCTTGAGAGCATATCTTACCTGACGGAAGCTCGAACTCCAAGAACCTGGATAAGATAGTAGAAATATCGATCTCCACGAACACCCTGGCGTACGATAATTTTGCTTGTTTTTTCGTTGTTTCGTCTGATTGGTAGGCCTACCTATCAAACTTGCCAACTTCATTAACAACGGTGTATACCAGTAGTAGGCTGATAGTTCCGGGAGAAAAATCCATACCGGGACCGTATGCAGTAGCTCCTTCCAACATTTGGTGAGTGGACCCCAACGGTTAAGAATAATTAATTGCCATCAGAGGTCCAAGGCCCCCCTTGCAGAATACGTTCTGCATCTTCTTGTAACCCGAACCTAATGAAGAAAAATTCGTTATCACACGAAAAAAACCTCCATGCTATCACGTAGCCTCCACACGCAGTTGGCAAATGCCCTGATTTGACTCTAGAACGGTTGATCACCCAAGACAAAAAAAATCAATGTATTTTGCCATTGGTTGATCGTCGCATTTAGTTCATCTTCCGTGAAGACTGCTACCCTCCTCCCCCCATTGATTATTTTTGGCTCGACGTACTACATTGATGCACTAGTCTCCGTTATGCTCGATCCGCACACTGATGCCCAGGATTTGCTGACTATGCCACTTGTATGTGATCTTGGAGGCAGACTATTGTTAGCCATCCTGCCAGATGAAGGGTTCCAATGTGTACTAGGATTATGAACATTTTCTTTGCCTTTGTTCCCTCGTTCCACGTACGTCATACTCGGGCTCGGTCCTTTATGCACCATCCTCGGGCTGTCCGGTTCTGCCATCCGATCAGTCGATCGTATCTCGACCCCTGGTCGTTTTTCCACCTGAGTCCTCAATCGTTGACATCGCGCCACCGCGGTCCAACCACCTGACTCCTCGCTCACCTGCACTAATGTGTTGAAGGTCATGATCCGCTGCCCTGCCACCGGGGCACCGGGATCCTAAGTCTCATCTTACTTGACATAATACTGAATAAAATACTCTGATTTTATACGTCCTGGGTGATAAGCCATTCAATGGTCATATTTGGACGTATGCTCATCGGGTGTGGAGTCCTAAAGGCAGTATGGAGATTTTTGCCAGAGAAAATGGCTTTTATTTTGTCAAGTTTGGTCTACGGGAGGATGTGGACCGCATCATCCAAGGAGGGCCATTGACTTTTAATAGGAGCTTGATTATTCCAAAGGACTGGACTACGGAGTCGAGCTGTGAGAAGGATGTTCTCAATGCTCTTCTAGTGTAGATACGATTTCCAAACTTTTTCGTCAAGTACTGGAGTATTCCATTGTTGATGAGGTTGGCTAGCTTAATTGGCAGTCCGATCAAGGCAGACGACGCTACAACGTACCGGTCCAGACTGATGTACGCCCGAATCTTTGTGGAGATGAGCGCGGGACGGGAGTTACCACACATATTGGAATACGATGTCCCTAGTGGCGAGATCCTACGTTAAGTCGTAGAGTACGAGTGGGTTCCCCCTGGTTGCAATCACTATGCGTCTTTTGGACATGAATCGAAAGCTTGTCGGGCAAGAGATGAAGGGAAGCAACTCGGTTGTTCGGGCCGCTGCTCAACGTGAACGTATGCATACCACATTCGGCCAGTCAGAAAGTCGAACAAGAGGGGCAGCCTAATGTTGCCACAGATAGTAGCATGCCTTGGTACCCGTGGGGGGAATGGAGGCCAATGAGATGATAGGGGGAGGATTAGCAAGCCATGGTGCAAATAAATACAAATGATGGTATTTCGGACACGTAGGGGGCGGTCACCAGAGGGATTGTGGCAGTAAATCGGGAATCCAACATTTCGTCAGGAGCACAGGGGGACGTCTTCAGAAGCAGGAAGCGGCATGCAATTCCAATCCAGGAGGAGCCAGAACGGGAGGGGTCAGCAGTACAAACCCAAGTGAGAACTTGTGTCGGGACAATCCAGCTTGGGATAGTCTCCTGGAGAGGACAACGATGGTGGTAAATGACAGAGGTTGATGCTTATGCTGACATGAATCAGGAGGTCTCAACATCTCCCCTTGATGTGGAATCTAGATAATTGCTAGGGAACATGACTATTAATGTCGCTCGTCTCTTGGAATGTTCGGGGGATGTGTTCACTGGGCAGGTGAAAGGAGATTTGCGAGTGTCTGAGGAAAGCAAATTGTACTATTATTGCTATGCTAGAAACTAAAATTAAATCGGAGCAGGTACTGGCGAGACACCTCCCCCTAGTCGTTTTAGGTTCATAATCTTCCATTATGTAGCATAGCTAGGGTCTGGTTGCATTGGGACAGTCGTTTCAGGTTCATAATCTTCCATTATGTAGCATAGCTAGGGTCTGGACGCGTTGGGACAGTCGTTTTAGGTTCATAATCTTCCATTATGTAGCATAGCCAGGGTCTGGACGCGTTGGGACAGTCGTTTCAGGTTCATAATCTTCCATTATGTAGCATAGCTAGGGTCTGGATGCATTGGGACTAGGGTCTGGGTGCGTTGGGACAATCGTTGTTGGGAAGGTAAAGTGGTACATATGAAGGAGCAGTTGATAGCTACACGTTTCACCAATAAAGTTGGATTCAACTTCATCTTCGGTGCGGTGTACGGTCACAATGATAGACGTAGGAGGGCTGATCTCTGGCAGGAAATCATCCACACCAGTGTTCTAGAGGAGGGTGCCAAACTTCCACTAGTTCCGATGGAGGACTTCATTGCTATCATGTACCGAAGGGAGAAAGTGTTGGTGGGGTGGGCAGGGGGGGACTTGTTCCCGACTCCATCCTCCTTGACTTCCAAATATGCATGATGCAATCTGGTCTGACAGGTTTGGAGCGGTCTAGCCATATCTATACCTGGCACAACAAAGCCATTAGGAAGCAAGTTACTTGTCAGCCGGACAGAGCCTTGGAAAACAAGACTGGTTCGATAAGTTTCTGTAGTCGGTAGCAAAGGATATGCCAGCTGGAACTTCTGACCACTCTCCTATTCGAGTGGGCTTCTCGACTCCCCCTCTTTGGAGATCCCGGTCGTTCCGATACAACAATAGTTGGTATCTGGCGAATGGATATATGGAGGTTGTTTCCTTGGGTTTGAACTCAGCGAAGGAAGGGGCAGCCCAATTTACTATGGTGTCTGGGCTGAAAAGAACCAAGGTGGCACTCCGGTACTAGATCCGCGGACGGCCTCGTCTGCCCTTGGTAGAGGTGGAGGCGGAATTACATGCGGTCCATGATGCGTTGCAGCAAGACATGTTGGATGGCGGTTTGGCGGCATGAGAGAAGGCCCTGATCCAGGAGGTTAACCTTCGTAGGTTACAGGCCGAGATCCAGCTGGCACAACAAGCGAAGTGTTATTGCGGAGTACAATCTACTTGCGCATGAGATGGAATGGGAGTTTAATAAAGTTGGGGGTATGAAAGCTTGTGTCAAACTTGACTTATAAGGCCCACAACATGGTGAATCGGGACTTCGTCTGTCAGCTGATTCTTGCTATGGGATTTGATAGGGAGTGGGTTGCCAGGTTTCGGGAATGTATTTCCTCCCCGACATTTTTGGTCCTTATTTGAGGGCGCTCCCATATGGGTTCATTCGGAATTATAGGAGGTGGTGGCAAGGAGACCCTCTATCCCTATACCTATTTACGCTGGTTATGGAGTACTTCACTTGCATGATGGATATGGCAGTGCATCAGAGGAGGATTGTTCTCCTATACAGGAGGAGTACACTGCATGTATCTCACCTTATATATGCAGACGACCTACTGGTGTTCCTGGTCCTACGGAGGAGGGGCTTACTGTGATCTCAGACATTATGGTAAAGTTTGGTCTGTTGACAGGGCTACATCTGAACAAGGACAAGAGCAGAGTTTACTTTAGTTCTCATTGCCCACTCAAAGGAGGAATGGGCTACGATGTTAGGAGTGGAGAAGAGGGAACTACCAGTTAAATATCTTGGGGTTCCGTTGTTAGTCAATTATGCAAAGGATATAAACTGCCAGAGTTTTGTGGAATATACCAACAACGTGTTGAGGGATGACAAGCACAGTGTCTATCATTTGGCGAACGGATTGAACTGGTTTGGACAGTCATCTCTACATTGATGATGTTCTGGCTTCAGAATATTATGTTACCGACGGCTACTATGCGGAAGGTTAAGCACATCTGCGCTAACTTTATCTAAAGGGTAGTTTGCACGCTATTGCTTGGGAGCAGTTGGGCCGACTGCGTAAGAAGGGTGGAGTGGAACTGCGTCCCTTACAGACAGTTCGTGATGTAGCAGCAATGAAGCTGATCTGGAAGTTATCCGAAGCAGATCTCTATGGGCTAAATGGATGGCAAATCGGTATCTAGGGGTGACAACTTTTGGACGTACAGGTATAATAATTACATTCCTCCAGGTGGTTATGTAGGGGCGGCGGTGGTGGTGGAGGCAGTGGTGGAGAGAGGGAGGAGAGGGAGAGGAGAGGAGAAGAAAAAGGAAAGGAAAGCCTGGAAAGGAAAGGAAGAGGGAGGAGAGGAGAGGGAGAGGAAAGGAAAGGAAAGCCTGGAAAGAAAAGGAAAGGAAAAAAAAATTGAATTACATTCCTCCACTCGAACAGTGGACCTCCCCACCCCCACCCGCATACTTAAACTTACCATGCTAACCAACTTTTCAAGAATGAGTTTTGTTTATATATATATATATATATATATAAAATAAAATTCAATTCGACGTCTAGGCGCTAGATGGTTCCTTGGCGCACCGTCCCCGCGTAGCGAAATTTAGAACAATGTATGTCAGTGACACAATTTGTCCTCTAAAGATATCTTAGTGACTAGCATCCTTGCCCAAATGTCAGATATCCCAACTAGGGGTGAGTATTACTCGGTTTTGGACCGAAAACTGAACTGAACAAGAGATTTTGTTCGGTTTAAAAAAAAATCAGTTCGATTTCGATTTTGAGTGTCGGTTTCGGTCCAAAACCGAAAACCGAATAAGACTTATGCAATTATATAAATACTCTCAATTCTATGCATATTTTATGATTAAAAATGTGTACATTTTTTTGTATATTTTGAAAAGAACAATTTCATGTATGTGTTTTGAAGTCCAACTTTCGTAATTTAACTACTCCAACTTTGGTAATTTAACAACTAGTCCAACTTTCGAGTTTGGACGCAACTTTGAAATACAACAAATGTGTGTATAAAATTTATAACTTTTAATATAGTTTAACCACGATCCCAACTTTAGGTCCGCTCATTAAATAATAGAAATAGTCCAACCGAATAAACCGAATATATATTCTGTTCGATTTCGGTTATGGCTAATTTCGGTTCGGTTTCGGTTTTCAATTTTTAGAATTTCGGTTTATTCAGTTTTAACTATTTCGGTTCGGTTGAAACCGAATAAACCGAACGCTCATCCCTAATCCCTGTAACACCCCGTTCTGCTCAAGCGGACTGCCGACTCAAAACGGCAATAGTGCAGCTGTCCCGACCCGCTTTGCCTCGATCAAGAAGCAAAGGATATCCAGACTTGTCCCTACAGGAATCCGGCTTGGACTTTCAGAGGCTCGCTTGACGTATCGCTCTACCGAGGCGAATCATCGCTAAGGTGGGTGGCTACGGTGAACTTGTCTTTGCTTAGCCAGCACACATAAAATCTGCAATATTCATGCTAGTCGCTAGGTGAATCACCCCCTGCATGCTAATAAATCCAACGCACCTAGCTAAGGGAAAATCCCAACTTGTATTGCTATGCTAGAACATGGAAAAATAAAATACTGCTTATATATGTTCAGACCCTCGCATGCTAAGTCCCTTAACGGTTTCAACTCTCGGCTTACCTTCGGGTCCGAGCAACGTGCCTGCCTACGTTCCATAGAAACGCGTGCTTGTCTGCTTGTAAGTTGCCTTGTATTCATCCAAACCCCGGAAGACTACTAAGTAGTCTTCCGTGCCCGAACGAACCTGCAAGTATCCGGGACCATTAGGTCACCAAGGCAAATTCTGAACCAGGGAATCTGCACCAAAGAATGAATAAATCCCTGAATTACAGCTCGAGGAGCAAACTACTGAATCCTGTCTCAACAAGTTCATATATATATTCTGTTTCGAACTCGTTCCATACCGGACTTGTTCATATATATATTCTGCCACGAACTTGTTTCTGTATCTGACCTGAGACCCAGACTTGCATGTCGCGGACAACTTGTGAAAGGTGATCTTCGGATCTCGTTCCGCGAGCGGTCACCGGGGCACTGGGGCCGACCCGGTCTAGACGGAACTTCTGGTAGTCGTCTGTTTTGGCGGGATAAGTGCAAGGCTCTCCGTTTCTGCATGCTTGCACTTCATCCTCGACCGAGAGACTACAAGCGTAGTCGTCTGTTTAGGGCAGGATAAGTGCAAGGCCCATCGTTTCTGTTGCTTGCACTTCATCCTCGACTCTGAGACTACATCTGGTCCTTTATGGCTATGCCAGCGACTTCTGTTCATATAGATAAGTCATCCTCGCTTAGCGGCTATCCGTGTGCGAGTTACTGCATCGCATCAAGAACAACTGAACACCTGAACGATCATGTTAAAATGACCCTCGTGTATGCATATGCTATGCTCCTGAATGTTTATACTTGCCCGTGCGTGAATTAACATGTTTGCCTCAATGTTGCCTTGGACAGGGAAGGAGATGGTAAGTTGGTAAGTCTCGCCGTGTTTCCTCAAACATCGCACGGCGCACTGCCCGACACGTTAGGCTATTCAATGTTTGCATGAAACTGATCCTAAGGCAACTAGAAAGACAACTTAATAGTTGTGCACGGAACCTGTATTACGTGTTTGGATTTGTCGAGCGGGCGAGTAGCTTCCCCACCAGTGCATTCAATGTACTGATAATCCACCAGTTTGTGTGCAGGCTGCGGGAGAACCTCATTCGGTGCGGACGCCCCCAACGTGCGTGCTAAGGCGTGGACATCACTCCGAAGCAACGGTGCGTCCGGGACTGAAGCACATATAGAAGACATAATGTTGTGAACATCGCCTGATTATCGCCTGTACAATCATCCAAAATTGTAGCCACTTGGCACGTGTTATGTTTCAGAGAGAGAGGCTTGAGCGACTTGTAATCTCGGCTATACGCCGCCTGTAACACATGTTCATATCAATAAAAGAGCTTGCTTTACTACAACTTGTGTTTCAATGCTTCCGCTATATTTGTCAACTCAGAGAACTTGTTACCGATCGCCTATGCGCTCATGACTCCGCTGCACTCGGACAATCTGTGCGACTCTGTGGCTTAGAACTCTTACCGCCAGCCAATGATTCATAGCCTTGCACGGGCGTGGATCACGCTCGTGCGGCATCACGCCCGGATGGGTCGAAGCGATCGTCCCGCGGGAGCGCTGGCGAGGGTGATTCCCGTCTAGCGGGGACGGCCGATTAGCCTGCGGGAGATCGGGGCGTGACAATCCCGACCCGCTCATTAGTTTATGTTTGTCACCGTCAATAGCCAGCAGCCCGCCTGGAAGTATCCCTTACGTCTAGCTTGGGTGTAACTTCTCTCTTCTTACTAGCCTACCCGTTGGCCTTGTAAGCATGTTCTCAAGTCCATTTCAACAGCAGGCCCATTTGTCAGCTATTAAGCACACGTTTTACCCAGCATGGCTCACTTGTCATCTGTGAGTGTTCACTCATCGTCTATTTAGGCCTCATTCAGCAACTCTAGGTGTGCCTCATTGGTGTCGTTATCAACTCTCAATGCTCTCTTGTCAGTGAAGGCAACAACTCGCCCTCTCACACGTTCTCTCGCAACCAAAATGGTTGCACTCACTCTCCCACTTCTCAGAGGCCGCAACTCAACTCAGTCTCTCGCTGCCAAAGGTGGCCAAAATTCACTCTTTTGTCGTCCCGGAGACCACAAATCACTCTCTAGCTACCAAGATGACCACTACTCACTCTCTTACCTCCTAGCAAGCTACAACTCTCTCTCCAATGTTTCTATCATTTCTCTCCATGCTAGCTTGGTAGTCTATCTAAGTTCCAATTTGCGGGGGAGTGTAGAAAAATATTGCTTTTTTTCTCCTTTCTAGATATTACTAGTGATGTCACCAATGATGTCACATAGACTAGTGATGTCACCAATGATTGTCTTTAGTATCCAAGTCTATATATAGTGCTTGGCCTAGAGACTAATGAAGTCAATCCTTAGAAGCCAGAAACTCCTAGGAGGTCAACGAGACAACGAATCTCAGTAAGAACCTTCGATTCGGCGTTTCTTACTTGGGAGCTCGTTTGGAGCTCGTTTCCCCGATGACGGGAGCTTCGTTTCTCCGGAGACGGAAGCTCGTTTTCCCGACGACATGATCGCTTCCCATAATATGACCATAATTTTGGAAAATGACATAAATTTTATGAGAGAAATTGGAATATTTTCAATACAAATTTATCAAAGTACCAATAAACTAAAGATTTCTTACTTTGACGTCATAAAAAATTAACATGCGAAAGATCTCTCTGTAACTTTGAACTGAACTTTATAAATTCTAATAAATTTTAAGATATTTATAAGTTTTGATAACAATAATTAATAAACATTAAAAATTTATTTGCGCACGCTCCCATCACGCTCCCAAATTTAGAATCTTCTAAGTAGTCGCGCTTCTCCGCCCCCGCTTTCGTCCCCGCTCCCGCTTCTGGCTTCTAAGAGTCAATCTACTTAATTCCACTGTAATTTATTTTCCTACAAATAGCAATCATTGTATATTCTACTTTTGGTTTTAGCTGCCTATTGCAATGGTTACCAAGGAAATGATGATATTCAGTCAAATCAGTATAAATTATTATTTTTTGGAGTATCAAAGGCAACACGTAAAAAAAACACAAAACAAAAAAAATTTAACTAACCAACCTGTGGATGTCCTCTTCCAATTCGTACCAATAAAGATTGTATGAGCTCTCTCACAACCTTATTGTTGGAATGTATCCTAGCAATTATTTGGGGTAATACAACCAACCACATCTCAATCTTAACATGAGAAAATCCATTCTGCAATGCCAACTGAACCTCAGATGTAGTTCCATGGTTGAACCACAGTGTAAGAAGACGGAGAATATCCTGAAAACAAAACCAATAATAAAATGATTTAGATATTTTAATGAGGTAACCATTTACATGATGAGTAACGAACAATGAGACCAGGCACAGGTGTGCCACTTGAGCTACTTCTAAAAATACCTTCGTGTCAATGCCTATGCCCCTCTCCATGAAATATATCCTAACCTACTAATGAGAAGAATCGTACAAGGAGTACACTTAGGTCAGAAATAACTTTATGAACCCAATATTAAGAATCTCCTTGCTAGCACAGTATCCTCTAGTTAGAGAAAGCTCATTCAAGCATTCAAGTGTTCAACTAGTCCCTGCATATTTTGCAGTCACCCAAGCAAAAATAGAGTTTCATGCCCATTTAGAATCAACAGTTTCCCCCAAACTGAAAGATCCAAAAAATTGGATACAGGTTAATATAGGATTGGGTATGGCATACCAAATAGCAATGTAGGAGGACATATAGGAAACATATGTAAAAATATAGTGTATCCAACTATTTATATTACACACCCTATATATACCCAAAATATATAGCCAACAATAACAGTATTTTCAAGTGTAATATATATAATGCCCTATTCAACCGATCTAACAAAATAGTTACAGTTATCAATAATCAATTTTATTGAACAATCTTATTGCACCAGAGCAATATAAAGATCTATTTATCTAAATACCAAGATAATAATTAATAGAAAAATAGATTTACTTATGTCTAAACCAAGATGATACTGATGACATATTACAAGCATTCCTAGGTAGGTCACAGCTAGTCTGGATGGTTAGTAAAAGTCATAATGAACTGTATGGAGAAGTTCCATCTGGAGCATAATTTAACTGCTTGCTGATAAAATGCCTATTAAAAGCAAAAGAACAAAAAAGACCACTCTTATTAAAGCATCTAGTTCTCTTCCATGTATAAATGCTTCACCTGTAAGCTGTCATCGACACCTTTCACGTTTGATGCACATGCTATCGAGAAAAAGAATCCTGTAACAGCAGCAACAATGTACTGTCCTGTTATACTTGTGTAGCCCCTTAAAATGTAATGTGACATTACTGCAGTATTAAATAGAGCCCAGGTATGCCAAGCCTTTGCCCAATCCTTTGCATAATGAGTAGCATTCTTGAAAGATAAAAGAATATCTGAAAATTTTGGCATTTGATTAATGAAATTATCAGGGAGCTAGAGATGTCCAACACAACAACAAAAAAAATAGCATGTACTACCTTGTATAGAACTATCATCTAATACAGGTGAAAGTGCCCTGCGCCAGGTCCCAAGTTTCAGGTACACACGGGAAAGAAGAGGAACACCAAGATTCGACACAGTAGCTGGGATTACTGGTGTTATGTAAGTATTTGTGGTCTCAGAAAGCTGCACAGCTAAATCCTGAAGAAAGCAGAAAATTAATTTCTAAGAAACAAAAAACTTGTCAAAGAGGTAGAGAAAGAATATCTTATGTTTCTTGAAGTACAAGATTGATTTCTCTCTATACCCGTAGCCTAGAAAATGCTTCCTTCCGCTTATGATCATCACCAAGAGACCACTGGTATCTTAGATAGGCTAACATAACTTGAGGATGCACAGGATGATACGAACTTCCATCAGATGAGTCAGGATCATACTGTAAGTAGAGGATATGTCATTTTTTTTCTTAGCATCAACTGGTATTGAAGACTGCTTATTCTTCTTTCTAACAAGCATTGAACGATTACCTGCATAAGTTTGACTAAAGTAGATCTTGCCTGACTAGTACGGCCACTTTTCCAGCAAAGTGATGCAAATTTAAGCCAAGCTCCGATATCTTCATGAGGGGGTAGAACAAGTTCTCTTACGGCAAGAAGCTTTTGCCAAACCTAGTGAGATATTAGTGAAAAGCATTTAAGTAAAACAACAAAAAGACCTACAGAGCCACAGAAGAAATTGCAGGACTAGACTTCTAGTGCAGTGACTAACTATAAAATAAAAAAAGTACTCATACATTGTTGTATAACAGGTTTATCAACAAAATTTCCTGTAGATTAGTTTGAATACTGTACTTAAATGATGTAAGTATAACATAATTTTTGGGGAAAATGACCAGAAAAAGGACCATGTATATTTGTAACATAATAAAGCATAAAGAACTCAGTCAGATTTGACCCTAAAATTGCATAGAGAAGATTAAATAAAAATGCACAAGAAAGCTGAAGAAAGAACTATGAGAAACACTATGCAATTAAAAAAAAAACAAAGCTTTTATCCAAAATTTTAGGAATTGTCTGTTTGAATCTTTTTCTTCCATTCAGCTCTCAGTTGAGGGTCATGTCCTCTGTAACACTAACAAAAATCATATCCTTCTTTAAAACTTCAATTCATGTACGTTTAGGTCTACCACGAGTCGTAGCTGCTCCTCCTTAAGCTACTATCTTATCGCTACTCCTTGCTACTGCATATACTGGTCTATGTTTCACTTGTAAAAACCACCTAAGACGATTTTTCTCATCTAATCCTCAATTCGATTTGACCTCCAACTTCCCACAATTGGACTCGTTTATTATCCTATCTTTTAAGATATTGTCAATCATCCATCTTAGAATTTTCATTTCAGCTACTCTTAATTTTCTACACAAGTTTCTAAGGTTCACAATATCAGAATCAAAATCGTTTGATATGAGTGTCAGTATCAGTGGTTCGGATTGGAGTTCTGGAAAGCCAAAAAATGATAAAAGTTCATAAAAAAAACTAAAAGTTTATTTGATATATTAAGGCATAATTTTATGTATCACATGTTTATTCATTAGTTTTTGAATGGAATAATACTCAACATTGTTGGATCCTTCAGCCACAGTTGATATTGCTTTTTATTTACTTGTATTGGACGAAGTAAATCCTCAATACATAATTTGAAAGAAAGAATTTTAATAGTGGTGAATGTTGTGAATATATATATATATATATATATATATATATATATATGACATCGACAAAATGGTAATGGTTATAGTGTGTCGATATGAATATTATCAACAAAACATTGCATGTCAGTCTTCAACACTACCAAATCATTGTGTTGATTTTGATTTTTCCCGTACTTCTCTCATCTTTAAACGTTTTTGGTGATTGACGAGCAAAGGGAACCCAAATGGCGGAATCGACCAGTTTTGGTGGGGGTTAATATCATATCAGACAGGCCAAAATGATATGATAGGGCCGATACATATTGTTTCGTCCAATATTGTGAAACTTGATTGTTTTTTAATAGTCCAAAACTCCAACACATCAAGCATAGCTGGTCTCAAGTAGTCTTACAAAAATATCCTTTCCAAAGGTAACTTGCGATAAAGTACTCTCGATTTCGAAGCACTCCATTATTTCAGCCATCATATTTTAATTCTATGCACAACATCCTTATGAATCTTGCCATCATGATGAATGATTGATCCTAAATACTGAAAACCACCCGTCCTAGGTAACTCTTGTCCATCTATATGTACCTAGGAAGCATGGACACTCCAAAAATGTGGGTCATGTTGTGTTGGACATGTATCAGATATGTAGTGGACACACCCTGGATACTCCAAAATACACCAGGACACACCAAATAGATGTTGTGTCCGCGTTGCTGGGTCCTTAATGTGTCGTATCCGTGTCCGTGAACATAGATATGTACCCTTCCCTATTTCTATGACTCCTGGCTGAGGTTGCATTCCATATACTCTATTTTTATCTTATTAATTGTAAAACCGATACCAAAGTCTCTCTAGACTTCGATTTTAGTATCTAACCTTTAGGTAAACACTATGTAATAATCTAAGGTAATCAAAAGGTATAAAAGATTTCCAACTGAAGATGCAAAATTATATTCTCACTGGAAAGAAGTCAACAAGCTCGCAAATCGTCTAATCCAACTAATGGGCAGTTGGGAAACAAGAAATCATACGGTAGCTAAATGAAGATAAATCCACCTCAACATTATGTTTAGCTCCTTCTATGCGTTCATTCCACATATTACGAATTAATTCCCTCCGACCATCTGCAACAGGGTTCCCCACTGGAAGAGTACAGTAATCAATTACCTGTAACAAGTCAAATAGTACTTTCCATTCAACCAAAACCAAATCATGAATGTTTCAAAGAAGAATTACAGATAAGTGTTAATCTGTTCAAATCAGCATTGAGTAGTATACATGCAAGTCATGGAATATACCTCTTCCAGTTCTGAAAGCTGTTGTACTCTGACCATGTTGCTGTAAGCACGCTCATAACTTTCAAGAACCTGAAAAGAAGCAGATGTCATTCAGACCATCTAATACTCACTCCAAACAAGCAGAGACAATTCAACAAACTAATAGAAGTTAAAGAAAGTAAGCAAATCAAAATGTTAATATATAAATCATAAAAATGAACATGATTTTGCACTCATAAAGGGCCACCACTGACACTTACTGCTACGGGTAGCCACAAGCACAGTTATGATATTAGAAATTGATTTTGGTGACCACAGGCATTCTTTTAAGTGAGCATTAAGCCTTATGCTCACAGTGGTCTTTCGTTCAAGATCATCTTCCCATTGCAATAGAAAGTTTCATGAAATACTTTGAAGAACGCTTATCACTATTGCAGACCACATGATTGTTTAAGATCACGTCACAAAATTTATACTAAAAGATATTACCAACTTGAACAATATGAATTTTACCAAATTTTGCACCTATAATGACATTCTTTGCTGACAGAGCCTTCAGTCGCCTCCCTTCTTTACTGAAAGAGATCCGCTTCCTCAATTCATCCAAAATCAAACAAAGTCACTTCTTATAATATGTAGTATAGAAGTGTTTCAGCCAAAAGAATTAGAGGTACGACTAATTTTGAGTTTCAGGTGACTAGCAGGTTTAGTGAAGTAAAACTTCCTTCAGCTTCTAGAACACCCTTAATATAGATACCAGATCAAGTAAAATAGCAGCACTTCTCTACCTTCAACCGTGATTTTCTTCACAAGTTATATTGATACGCTCCATCCTTCATTCCAATAGTGTACATTGCAAAGATTTTAGTAGATTATGAGGATAGAGAAGCAAAAAATGCTGAATCAACATTACTCATGTTTACAGACATCTCAAGATGAACAAGTCATTCACTGTTTGGTATAGTGGTCCATCATGACAACCAATCACCAACAAACTAGATCCATGCCAAATTAATTAAAACTACATATCTACAACATATATCCCAATCCAGTTTTCTTTGAATTTAGTTTGTATTTACTTCTTCAACAATACCCTCAGCCTTTCCGCGGATATCTGTAAGTTACCATCAAATATCTAGGGAATACCTGATATGGCCCACTCCTCTACTCATAATGCAGTCAGTAATAGCCCTACAAATCCCCATTATTCGGTCTCCACCTATATGCTCAAGCAAATGGTGTGCACATTTACATGGAAATTCTGTAAGTTACTAATTAGAGATCCCATCAGAATTGATGTATGCTTTTCCCTTTACTTCTAAATTTTTGTGCACTCAAAAGAAAACTTGATCAAACATACAGATTAGGTTCTTGCAAACATCCTACACAAAATAATCATCTATACAAATAAAAACATTTATAAGCCTGTCTGGGTAGTAGCAAGATTCAGACAAATTTTACCACTTATACCTCACTGCTGACAAATTTTACCACCAAAAGGGGGTGATCTAGTGGTAACACTAGTAAGAAAAGGGAAGAGTGGGTGTGGGTTCGAATCCCGAGATCCGGCAATAATTAAATAGGAGGGTGGCTTGGTGCTAATAGCCCAGGCAGGGTACGGTCATAAATGACTAGACTTATCTCAAAAAAAAAAAAAAATAGCTTCAAAAAAGTTCTAGAAAGGTTTTACAGAAAACAATGGTCCTCTAAATGAGTATCCTTACAACCTAGACTATATTCCTATGGTGTTAATCCTTACAAAATATTTCTATAAATTATTGTAAACGATCGTCTAAAACCAAACAATCTTAAATTACAAAAGTAGAGACTTCCTGTAAGATCCAAGGTTGATTAAAGTTTATCTGTAAGAGAGCAGCTGAATGTTTGAGGAATCCATAGGCTGATTAAAAGTATGAAGCAAAGATATGTAAACGTACAAGACTGAGAAATGTCAAAAGAGAAAAGCCAACAAGAAAAGCCGGGTGCGAACAGAAATGTGGAAATTCCGCTCTAAGGAATTAAAGGGGAAGTCGGACAATAAAATGGGGCATACATTCAGCTTAGCTCACTGCCATATTATGGGCTGAATCGGAACTTCTCAGAAGATAGAGCAGGTGTTTGAGCTCTATTTAAAATTAAAGGTAGAACTTATGGTACGGTCACAGGCACAACCAACTGTCAATATTAATCTAATGACTTGGCTAACTGTATAATTCATTGCCATTTAAATACAAGACATGCTGTAGAGCACAACTACAACAGGAACATTAGACTAAACCATATGGCGAATGGTTATAATCTATCTAGTACCAAATAAAAGACACATAATATGAGTCGTATGATAACTAGCACATAATAAAGTTGATCAAAACCAAACCCTATAGGAAACTTCTGATATAATCAAACATGACTCGAACCTTGCATTTCCTATTTGAATTTATTACTTTACTCGCTGTTACTCAAGGTGAAAGACGAAATATAAATCCAAATACAGCTGAACCGTGGGCAAACACAGCATGAAGAAAATACCAGTTTTCTACCAAGCAATATGAACCACTACGGTCAGCATGAATCTGTACTAATAGACAAAAGAATTTTGTTCTATAGTAAAATAAAAAAGAACTTCACCTTAAATATAATTACTTTCATTTAATTTGTAGTATAGATAAGGGCAAAAAAAACGTTACCAAGAAATTGCCTTTTGCATTTTTGAGATATTTACCATTGTCTGAAGACACAAAAACAAGAATTATATGTTTATTCAAGCAAAGACCGGCTACTTTCTGCACAGAGATGAGAATATATTGTTTTCCAATTGCCCAAACGTTTGGCATCCTTTCCACAAGGCTCCCACTAGGGCAGAGTCTGTGAAGGGTTAAACATATAAGCAGTTGTACCCCCATTTGAGGTGAGGCTGTTTTCAAGACTCTAAGCTGCTCCTCAAGGAATGAAGGTCATGCCTTACTAGCACAAAGCAATGCCCATATATAAATTTGTATATATTACCCAAAAACAATTGTGCTTTTTGACTTGGGTCATAGAGAAAATGCAATTCAATATAGCAAATTGTCTCATCTTACCGCTAGACTCTTCCCCTATCTAGGAGTACCAAGAGGGTATTATTTGGTGGCATGAGCTTAACATGCATGACCAAAAAGGTAGATTTACATACCCGCCATCTTGCCTTCTAGCTTTTGCGACAAGGCCCTTTATTGCACATAACTAACTTGGTTAGAAATTTGGGATCAGAATAGAGTTTAACGTCAGGTTGACAGGCAGTCATAAAAACTTAGTTAATAACAATATGGAGCGTTTCTCAAGCTCCATAGAAGACCCCATTTTGATGGGAGAAGGATTGGCTGATGATGATGACCCAAACATCTGAAACAAAAAGGAAATTCAGACTTTTACATTTAGATGAACCAAACAACGGAAAATATACTTCTCCCCAATTCCATACTGTTCCTTGCGAAAAAGCAGATCTCATCTTATCCCATGGAATTCGTTACGCATGATAAAAATAGTTGATTTAATGACTTGATTCAATGAAGCCCTAAAAGTTGCAAATAGACTTTTAGACCATCAACTTCTTTCATCAACTTACAAAAATTGTTGCATATGGTTCTGCATAAGAGATCAAGAAAAATACTCGAGTGCGGCTGATAAAATGGACAGACAAGAAAATTGACAAATTTGTCATGGTCAAGAAGCTAACCATTGCAGCGAGTTCCGTTGCCAAACACTTCCTTGCTCTCTCTACAAACTCGCGTGCCTCACCATACTGAAAAAAACATCAATTTTAACATATGAATCTACTAAACATGACTTGCTAAAAGAAAATAGAAAATTATACCTTCTGACAACGAACCAAAAGAACAGCCCTAAAGAAGGCACCGCTGCTACTGTCATCACCACTAGTAGTTGTATCACCTAATATCCGAAGTTTGCTTTCATCCCCATCATCCAACCGAGAAACATATTCAGACATTTGATCCCACTCTCCCATATTCCAGGCAGCACTAGCAGCCTAAATGAAGCAAGAAAGAAGCATGGTGAAGCAAAGGAAACGAGCATGTACCGTGAAAGCTGTACATGTTCGAATCAGATAACAAACCATGGGAGCCATCTCCAAACGAGCTGATAGCTCAGCAGCAGTCCACTGCTCTTTGCATAGGTTGTTAAGCTCTTCCCAGCGAGCTAAGGCAGCAAGACAACGCATTCGACCTGTGTATACATAGACAGAATTAACAACGATGTTCCGATAAGGGTGGTAGCACCATTCTTTGAGCAAAAAAAAGATAAGATATGCCAGTTCAACATGCCAAGATTAACAAAAACTTTTTTCAAGTAGAAGAATGGGAAGAAGAGAAAGGTAAATTCATCCATGAGACAGGATCAGGAGGGTAAGCTCATAGAGATCACAAGAAGAAATCTGAGGGCCAGGTGGGAGAGCAATTATAGTCCGGTCCAACATGGTCCACACAGAGCTTGGATGACAGCTCCGCACCTCGCCCTATGCTCAAGCAAGTTATTGTCGTGTTAGTCCCAGCCAGACTTCAGAAGAAGGCTCTTGGAGGCTTGGAAAGACCGAGCTCATATGACTCTGTGCTCTACTATCAATAGATTGACAGAAGACAAGGAATATATAGTAAACTAATACATCTTTAGCAAATGGAACTCCAAAAAACTTTGCAAAGAAAGAAATTGATTGATAGTAGAGCATGTTTGTTTTGTGAATGTATTCAAACAGTAAGAAAAACTACATACAGTAAAACATGAATCAGCATCACATCCATTCACAGCAAAAATCATAAGTAGACGAAATTGTTAATTTGTACATGTAATGCCTTGTCAACCATAAATTACTCGTAATATTAATCATACCTAGTGTAGCATCCAAATTAAGAAGAGGATTTAACGCCTGAGATGATTTTACAGTATAGGCCTTCAGCGCATCATCCCATCGTTGTAGTTTCTCGTACCTTAAACATACCAATAAGACAGAAGTCTTAAAAAACAGATAAATGTACAAACACATCCACATACATACACATATAGCAAGAGAAAAACAAAGTCTTATTTCCAACTCTGTGGGACGGCTACTAGAAGCCTTTTCCTCCATTGGAAGATATTGTGTACATTATTCTCAGTACATGTCGCACATTGAATCCTTTCTTTCAGTGTTAGTCCATGTTAAATAAGACAGTATCTTTGACTTTTACACGTCCCAGTAGTGCAGTAAAACAATTTAACAAAGTACTCAATCAATATCAAATAAATCATTAACGAATATTCCCTTCCTAAAGTATACCAAGATTCCTTCAGTTGAACATCCAAACGTTGCTGTGAGTAAGTCAATATTCCATCAGCGGCCTGGATATAGAAGACACATTAGTTCATACAAATATGAAGTAGAATAACTGTCAACAGCAATCTACCAGAAAGATCACACAGGTGACAAAGAGCAAAATATAATTATATGAATGACAAAAGAAATAAATACAATATAACTCATTGGAAAATGAAGACAGACCTCATGCTGGTGTAGCTGGTTATTGATATGAATAAGAGACTCAACCACTGTAACAGGATTTGTACCCATTTTCTTGGAACGTGCAGCCTCAAACTCCATCTCTTTGTAGTGAAGTGCTTTGGCAAATGCCCGACACTGGTAAAAGAGTAAAAGCAAGTAAAATACTTGTGTGAGTGATTATATCCTTGCATAAAGATTTTGCAGAATCAAACCAAGAAAGAAACAACCTTCTCAGCAAGAGCACCAAGAAGCCGAGTATCAATTGGAAGAGGTTTCTCATCATGTTCCATAAACTCTGCCTGATTAGTTCAATGGTAGTCAACAGCGGTAGAAACCATGCTGGCCATGATAAAGGACTGAAGGTTAAAAAACAAAAGTACACAGATACCTACCAAGTTTAGCAGCGTTGCAAGAATTTCAGGAGGGATATTTTGGGAAGAAAAGGCTGTCTTAAGGTTCCTAACCAATTGTTCCTGCGAACTTTCATTCATTTGTGCCCAGCAGCTTGCAAATCCAGCTGCAAACAACTCCCTTCCAACGAAAGGCTGCATATTGCAGGAAGTAAGTACAGGAAACTATACTACCAAATAACTAAGGTCAGAAAGACCATCTCACCTGCAATTGTGCAAGTCTTGCACAGGTACGCAAAGCTGGAGATGGAGACTCCTTGAGCAGTTCAATGCTAAAATGCCTCATCCACTCTGCCCAGTCTTCCTTAGTACTTCTTTGAGAGGCCTCACCAGCAGTCCTCAATCTAACATCATTGACCTACAGGAAACCAAGAGAGCTAAAATCATTCAACTAAAATAGGCTAAAACTTAGTCATGCAGTTAGCTCCAGATAGTACAAGGGGATGCAAAGGGTTGCTCTTATTATTTACTCTACCTTCCTAGATAGCTTAGACATGTTTCATTGCTGATTTGCTTGTCAATCGATCATGATAAAACACTTCACATAAATACATGCAAATAAGAACATCCAGATATGGTAACATGATTGCTACAAACTATATTTTGTGAATAACATTCCTCGTGATTGTAGGCAATTTTGTAGACAATAGACAATGTCGTCCATTGCCATGGGCTCTCGCTAATACAGGGCAAGGTTGTAGATGTTCGATGTCGGGTACATGTTGGGTTGAGTTTCAAAATATCGGGTATCGGATATTGAGGACATGCCGGGGACACATTAAAAATGTCGGATGTCCATTTAGTGTGTGTGTCCTAGCTAAGTGTACTAAATGACTAAAACTAACAAATAGCATAACAATAAGTACAAATATTAAAAAAACTATCAATATTGATTAATTAATATTTTAAGAGTCTAAGACGATATGTAAAAAAAAAAAAAAAAAACATGATTTAGGAGTCTAAAAAAAAAAATAAGAATCCAATTATTACAGCACTTAAAATATATAAGTGACTTAAGAGTCTAACTAATTTTAAACGTACAACCCTTTGTCTTTGAAAAATGCACAATAGATACCTAATTAACTAAAATGTCAAATCGAATTTGGAAAAAAAAATGTATTGGTCGATATATTGGGTTTGGCCCATTATCTCAGCCGATATATTGTATAAACGACATAAACAATATATTTTGCAAAATTGTATCCTTTTACCTATGAAACCGACATATGGGCTGACATCCAACCATGATACAAGGCATAGTGAGGGTCAAGATGTATAAAGACTTGCCACATTTATAGTGAGGCTGTTTCATTTCACAGTATAGAGATAAAGAGTATGAAAACTAAAAAACGTGAATTATCTTAAGAATTCCAATAATATTTGAATATGAACCTCACTACAGTCCACAGATGCCAATCTAAACCCAAAAAAATGTCTAATTGAAAGTAAAATATATCTTTATGGTTAAAAATATAAACTTCATTAACCACAGAAAAGATGGCAAAATTTTCACAATATATGTGTCCAACATGTAAAAGCATCTGGCACAGAAGATACTAACATAAGGAATCATTAGCAACTTAGAACTCAATGCATTTGCAAGCATATGAATAATTATGTATATACCTAAGGGGCTATTTGGATGCCGGTTTTGGACAGTCATGTTGGCATCAAAAAGCCTACATTTTGGCATCACCCACATTCAAGTTTTGAAAAAGTATGTGGGCGCGGAAGTGAGAGCCACTCGGAGACGAGATGCCTGGTGGTCGCGCTGCCCTGGTGGTAGTGTCACCGAGCGGAACGGTGGAACCCTGGTGGTTGTGCCGCCGACCGGAACAGTGGAGCCCTGCTGGTTGCGTGGCCGATAGTGGAGACGCTCGGGAAGGAGGCGCCCTGGTGGTCGCGTTGTTGACGATGGAGCCGCTCGGGACGAGGAGACGGCTCGTCATCACAAAGGAGGAGAGCGGCGGGAACGGTGCTTGTTTGGGGAAGAGTGAGTATGGTGGGGAGAAATAATAGGGAAGACTGAGGAGAGAGAGAGAGAGAGTCTATTGCGGCGGGGTGAAGAAGAGAGTCTGGTGGGGAGAGGAGGGAAGATGGGGAGTTGTGCTTTTTGTTGGTAAAGGGATTAAGTAGATTATTAAGATAATTACAGTATTATTATTGTTAGAGTTATTATTGTTATTTATCTTATGAGGGTACAATAGTAATTGTTGGTGTATTACATATGAGATGCAACATAGGGTTTCAAGCCCCTTGCGATCTCATTTCTCATATTCTCTCTTCTACTTTTCGGTTGTTTTTAATGATTCGTCATTCATTGTTGTTCGTGAATCGTGGTTCGTTTATGAGATCTAGGATTTCTACATATCTTCGTTCATTGTTCGTCGTCGATTATGGTTCGTTGTGAGATCTAGGGTTCCAGAGACCTCGTTTTTATGTTGCATCTGCAAGTATGGTGGGGACCGAATCTTCTGGCGAGGTTAATAGTGGTGGTGGTGGTGACGAAGGTGGTTCCCCTTTTACTATTATTTATAATGATGAATTGGAAAAATTGATTACAGCGGTGAAACTCAATGGTGCGAACTACCTTGCCTGGTCCAAGTCTATCAAAATAGTGTTGAGGGTGAACAAGAAGATAAAGTTTTTGACGGAAGAATCCCCGCCTGAAACGTCTGCTGATGCATACATAATAGCGTGGTTGTGGCATAGTATAAAGTCGCACATTGCTTCTAATGTTAAGTGGTGTGAATCCTCCAATCATATTTCGGCATCTCTGGAAGAATCATATTCGCAGAAGCGGAACGTGGCCCGTATGTACGAGTTGTACGAGTTATTGTTTCATACAAAGCAAATGGGAAGCCTGTGAATGAATATATGGCTTCAAAGAAGACTTTGTGGGAGATACTGCAAGAATATCATCATGTAATTACTGATTTGAAGGAGGATCAGCGACGGAAGAAAAAATTTCATGTTTCAATTATACTAGCCGTCTTGGAAAATGTGCTAGAACCTTATAAGGCTCAGATCCTTGTTGCAGAGCAGTTACCTACGGGGAGAAATACTTTCTCCCATCTCAATCGTGTCTTTCTAGGACAGAGTTCTATGGTACCGAGTAATGATTCTGCTGCACTAGTTACTAGTGCTATTAGTCGTGGTGGTAGAGATGATGGTCGTACGTTTGGTCGAGGAGGTGGTCATGGTGGTAAAGACAATGGTCGTAGTGGTGGTCATAGCAGTGGTCGTGGTGGTGGTGGTGGCCAACCACGAAAGTATAACCATTGTGGACTATTCGGTCATATCGAAGACTATTGTTAGGACAAGTAGGGTAAACCAGAATATGCACATCAAGTGCATGATAAAAATATTCAGTCCCAAGTCACCCCTTCTGCTCCTAGAGATGTTACTTCAGGTTCCAAACAGACTTTAGCGTTCCATACCTCGTCTCCATTTAAACAGATTCTCCAGAAGTTGAACGCGTTTGCTAGTACCAGCTCCCAGCCTGCTGCAACCATGGCACATATAGGTAATTCTGCTTTTGTGGTAACCCAGTCACCATCCACCTCTTGGGTCATCGACTCATGAGCAAGTTTTCATGTGTCTGGTATACTCTGTTTCATAATCGTAGTCCTATGAAACAATATTATCTTGGTTGTTGGGTCTACTCATCTTGTGCTTGAGAAATGCATCATTCACCCTACTCAACCATTGTCATTATTTGATTCATTATATGTGCCGAACTTTCCTTTCAATTTGCTAGCTGTGAGCCAGTTAACCAAATTACTTCAATGTTCTGTAACATTTTCTTTCAATTCATGTGTTTTTCAAGACCTCGTGACGAAGACATCATATTGGATCAGAACATGAAAGAGATGGACTGTATTACTTGGATTTGCCTGAAAATGTTTTACTTCTGTTTCTACTTCGTCGTTGCAGTGGCATTATCGTTTGTGTCATCCGTCTTTGGCTAAGTTGCGTCAAGTTGTTCCTAGTTTGAGTCATGATTTTGTTCTAGAATGTGAGGCTTGTCAGTTAGGCAAGCATCACCGCAGTTCTTTTTCTCGTCGTATTGAGAGTCGTCAGTTGCAGTCTTTTGAGCTTGTTCATTTTGATATTTGGGTCCGTCTAGAGTCAAAAGTCCAAAAGGATTTCAGTATTTTGTTATTTTATTAATGATTATTCCAGAATGACTTGGTGTTATTTAACAAAAGAAAGATCAGAGTTTCCATGTGTGTTATCTAACTTTTATAATAAAGTCTATATTCAGTTTGATAAACGCATCAATTGTGTCCACACCTCTCAGCAAAATGGTATAGCCGAACATAAACATCGACATATTTTAGATGTGGCTCAAACTCTCATATTCAACATGCATGTCCCAAAATAGTTTTGGACAAATGTCGTTCTTACTACATGTTATTTAATTAATCGCATGTCATCATCTGTATTAAATAACCAAGTTGCATCATATATTATATATTGATGTCCATCCTTTTTTTTCTTATCTTATCGAGTGTTTGGATGTGTCGTTTTGTTCACAACTTGGAACATAATCGAGATAAGTTGGCTCGTCGATCTCTGAAGTTGTCTTTCTTGGTTATCCTCGTACTCAAAAAGGTTATCGTTGTTACAGTCCATAGTCACGCAAGTATTATGTCAGTGCAGACGTTACCTTCTTTGAGTCTACCCTTTTCTTTCCCTCAGAAGACTGTCTTATTCCATTTTTATCAGTTTTGGTATCTTCCATACCATATCACTTTCGGTCATTCATGAATCAGTTTGTCTTCATGCCTCCCTTACAAGTTTATCAAAGATCCAATGACAGGCTAGAAGTTCTGCAGAATTCAGCACTCAACCAATCAGCTTTTGTGCAAGTGGTTCATGCTCCCATCACCACAGATCCAGATAATATTTCCATTGCTCTCAGAAAAGATAAACGCCTTTGTAACACAAAGTACACACATTCCATCTCTAATTATGTTTTCTTACGCCGTGCTTCTTCATATTTTCATGCATTTGCTACTTCAATGTCTTCCATTTCTATTCTCAAAACTTATAAACACGATATGTCATCTTCTGGTTGGAAAATTGTAATAAATGAGAAAATGTGTGCTTTAAATCAAAATCAGACTTTGGAGCTTACATCACTTCCTGTTGGGAAGCAGACGTTGGGTTGTAGATGGATATACACTGTTAAGTATCATCCCGATGGTTCAGTTGAGCGTCTCAAGGCACATTTGGTTGCATAAGGGTATACTCGGACATTTGGTGTGGATTATATGGAGAATTTCTTTCCAATGGCTCGGCTGAATTCAGTTCGGATTCTTATCTCCGTAACCGTTAATCGTCAATAACCTCTATATCAGTTGGACATAAAGAATGCTTTCTTGTATAGTGACTTACAGGTGGAGGTTTATATAGATCAAACACAGAGGTATATTGTTGCTAGAAGTGGAAAACTCGTATATCGATTAAAGAAAGCATTATATGGGTTAAAACAATAACCTCAAGCTTTGTTTATCAAATTCTGTTTAGTTCTCATTAAGTATGGATTTTGGCACACTACATCACACAATTCAATATTTTCCATACTTCCTCAGCAGGTCTTATCGTGTTGATTGTTTATGTTGATGATATCATTAATATCTGGGTGTGATTATGCTGGGAATGTAGACTTAAAGACCTACCTTAGTCGTCAATTTCATTCTAAAGATTTGGATCTTCTTTGATATTTTCTTGGAATCGAGGTTGCTAGAACTAAGAAGGGTGTATATCTATCGCAGCGCACGTATGTTCTAGACTTACTATCAGAAACTGGAATGTTGGAGTGTCGGCCAGTTGAAACTCATATGAATTATTATGCCAAGCTTGATGCTGACAGAGGATAGTTATTTGAGGATGTTAGACATTATAGACGGTTGGTTGAAAAACTTATATATCTTACTGTTGCACAACCAGACATCACTTGTGTAGGTGTAGTAGTTAGTTTATGCATGTCCCTCGACAACCACATTGGAGGCTCTCTCACATTCTACGATACTTAAAGGGTGCACCTGGAAAGAGTTTGTTGTACAAACCTTCCTAGTTGTTTACGTTGACGGGGTTCAGTGATGCTGATTGGACAGACATTCGCATTAATAGAAGGTCTACTTCTGGCTATTGTACATTTGTAGGTGGCCATCTTGTAACGTGGCGTAGTAAGAAGCAGAATGTTACAGCTTGTTCTAGTGAAGAGTCCGAGTACCGTGCAATGGCTCATACAGCTTCTGAGATAATGTAGGCGCGGTGCGGTCCCTTCTTCATGAAATGGGAATTATGGTTCATATTCCTATGGAGATGTATTGTGACAATCAGTCGGCAATTTGTATCGTAAGTAATTCGGTGTTTCATGAGTGCACTAAGCATATCGAGGTGTATTGTCATTTTGTTCATGATTTGTTGCTGAAGAAACAGATTGTCACTCCTTATGTTCGGTCTAAGGATCAATTAGGTGATATCCTCACCAAACCATTAGCTCGTGGTCTATTTTCTGGTTTATGTAGCAAGTTGGGTATGTCTGATCTATATACTCCAGGTTGAGGGAGTTATTATTGTTATTTATCTTATGAGGGTACAATAGTAATTGTGGGTGTATTGTATCTCAATATAGATACACATGAGATGAAACCTACAATTTCAAGCTCTTGTAATCTCCTTTCTTGTATTCTCTCATTCACCTACTTTTCTCTCCTCTCCAAACTTCACTATTATTATAATAATTAAAACAATAATGATAATGATGATGATGATAATAATAATTATATAGATTATTAGGATAATAATAATTATTATTACTATTATTATTATTTTTTATGATAAAATAATTAGGTAATTAAAAATTAATTAAGAATCTTTTCTAAGAAAATAATTAAATAATTAAGAAATAATTAGGTAATTAAGAAAGTAGAACAAGTTACACTTCCAACTTCACTTCAACAAAACATCCAAACAACAAAAGTATGAATTTCTCACTTTCAAGCTTCACTTCCTCAAAGCATCCAAACGAAGTTGAAACAAATATGTACGCAATGCGCACGCAAAATCCCGATTTCACACTTTCACACTTCCTTCCACTTCGGCGATTCAAACAGACCCTAAAGGTATGTTACATTCATCCGGACAAGCCAAAAATAAATTGCATTGTTGATATGTTTCACATAAAGATTTGCAGTCCTGCAAATTTTAAGTCAAAATGTAGTATGGACAATGATAACAGATAGGACGAGGATGCATTTATTTGAAAGAAAACAGAGCATAGAGGAAACAGCTTCTCGTCACAATATAAAAATATGTAATCTTATTTGCACCTTGTTAAAAGTGGGATATAGTGAAAATACAATAGCCTTTAAATTTTAATCAATTAGGACTACCTGATAGCTTCTTGAATGTTTATGCATCTCAGTTCCTTCCTCGTAAGGATCACCATCATCGTCGCCAATAGGGTCACTAACTGTCTCATTAGGAACAAGCTGAGTGAACTTTTGCACTGATAAACTCTCCAAAATAAGTGGCTCATGCTTACGTAGGCGTCTTTCAATCTCCTCAAAATCTCTATGCTGAAAAACAAAATAACCTCATTAACAATTGTCAGAAGAAAAAGCTCCAGTGTCTCACTTTAAGCAACAAAGAGTTTTACTCGTATATGGTGTTTCAAGAGAAGTTTGTAAATTGATGGTATAAAAATCTTGAAGTCTTCCCCCAGAACATGAGCCAGGCAGTACAAGGCGTCGATAGCATCCCTTCTTAGCTCATCATTCTTCCTGATAAAAGCTCCATGATAAATTTAAAAGCTCATTGAAAAAGGAAAATCTACAAAAGTAACTTTATGGTGATAAACAGCAATGGCAATAAAGATAATATATTGATCATGTATACCTCGTAAATTTTTACATAAATTTTCTGAACCATGCTAAAAGATGTTATTTGTGATCGCATATCAAAAGAATTATTCAAACTTAATATTGTCTAGAATATACTTTCCTTAGCCAACAGTTCACTAAAACAAATCAGTAAATTCATGTATTGTAAAGATCTTATCATTGTTGTAGAATATAATAATGGGATAACTTTATTGATAGAGAGATTACACACATATATAAGGAGAGTCAGCATCTCACTTATATGTCTACCCAATGTGGGAGTAAAACATTCTACTAATACTTAACATACTTAAAACCCTCCCTCAAACTAGAGCATAGATGTCAATCATGCCTAGCTTGTTACATAGAAAATGAACTCGAGGGCCTAAAAGATACTTTATAGTTATATCAGCTATCTGATCTCCGGTTCTCAAATGGTGAAATGCTATCACCCCCTTCTAATATTCATCACGGACAAAGTGGATGTCAATCTCAATGTATTTAGTCCGTTCATAGAATATGGGCTTTGTAAAAATACGGATAGTTGACTGATTATCACACCACATATTTGTTGCTTCTGATCCTACTACTTATCCCGGCACTTTCAGAAGATTCTGCAAATATAACATTTCTGCGGGGCCACGAGCAATGTCACATTATTCCGCTTCCGAACTCGATCGTGAGACCATACTCTGCTTCTTGCTCTTCCACGACACTAAGTTTTCACCAATAAATGAGTAGCCGGATGTAAAATGTCGATCTGTAATACTTGCACCCCAGTCAGCATCTGCAAAACACTCAAGACGAGTATGACCATGATTCTCCATCTGAATAACTTTCCAAGATTCTGAACAAGATAACGCAAGATCCTGAGAACTGCTTGCCAATACGGAACTCGTGGGGAAGCCATAAATCAACTTATTACACTTCAAAAAAAATGTTCAGACGAGTCATAATCGCCAAGTAATTAAGTTTTCCAACTAGCCGACGATACTGATCAGGATTGGTCATTAGTATCCCTTCATCTGGGAGTAACTTTATCCCTAGATCCAAGGGTGAGATTGCTCCCTTAGTTGGCATCATCCCTACTTCGGTTAATATGTCAAGAACATATTTCCTCTGAGACATTACAATGTCTCGCTTATCCAGTATGACTTCTATCCCAAGAAATACTTCAATGCTCCCATATCTTTAGTCCGAAACTGTTTGTCCAGAAACTTTTTCAGTTATGTAATACCCTGGCAGTCATCCCGGTAATTACGATGTTATTAACATAGACACCAAGTAGGATTCATCCGGCTTATCTTTGTCGGTAGAATACTGAATAATCCTTCTTTCATTGGCACATTCCAAACTGTGTAACAATATGGGTAAATCGACCAAACCAAGCACGAGATGATTGTTTAAGGTCATATAGTACTTCACGTAGATAACACACTTTATCCTCCCTTGCAACGAACCCAAGAGGTTGCAGCACATATTCTTCTTCTTCAAGATCCCCATAGAGAGAGACATTATTCACGTCCAACTAAAATAAGGTCCAATCATAACGGACAGCTAATGATAGGAGCAACCGCATAGAGGTCATCCTGGCAACATGGGAGAGTCTCAAAATAATCCTTATCGTAAGTCTGATGATATCTTTTTGCCATAAGACGAGCTTTTAGACGATCAAGGGTACCATCCGGTTTCACCTTGATTGTGAACACCAATTTGCAACCTAATACCTTCTTATCAGTAGGCAAATCCATCAAGTCTCATGTATGGTTCTCCCAAAGCGCTCACATTTCCTCTTCTATAGCGGTGCGCCAACCAAGATGTTTGAAACCCTCCTCTACAGAATTGAAAATCTGAATCACATCAATAGTAGCCACCAAGGACTGAGTGTGACTCGTGAGTCCTTTGTAGTTCTCAACATACAAAAGATGGTCGCTGCATGCACGACGAGGGCGAGCCAATATATCAGTCAGTGGTGAATCGGTGTGATGACGACGGCTCTTCGGCTGTGGGCACCATTGGTGTTGCATGTTCTTTCAGAGCTGGTGTTTGCAGACCATTAGACGGTAAGACTAGCTCGGTAGGAGAGGGCACCCTTACGGGGGGCTGTTGTGTTTGAACTGGATACAAGAGGAAGTTCTTATCAGGGTGAACTTTTAGAACATAATCGTTTGATGGAGGGGGTAGGGGGAACTCGGTTTCAACAAAGGTAACATCCTGAGACATAATATACCTCTTTAAAGTTAGAAAAAAAACGATACCATTTCTGATCCTTTGAATAGCCAAGAAAAATACACTTGATGGTCTACGGATCCAATTTAGTAAGAGTAGATCGAGTATACCGAACATAACACAAACAGCCAAAAAAATTAAGAGGCAGAAAATGGCATACGATTGGGATATAACCGAGAAAATGAGATATTGCCTTTGAAAACAGTATATGGCATGCGATTGATCAGATAGCAAGTTGTAAGAACAGTATCCGACCAAAATTTTCTGGGAGTACGAACATGAAACATAAGAGCACGTGTTAAGAGCACGCGTTATTTTCAAAAGGTGACGATTCTTATATTCGGCTACACGATTTTGTTGTAGTGTATAAGGATACGAAGTTTGGTTGATGATGTCATGTCTAGTCAGATGAGAAGTGAACTGACGAGACACGTACTCATGACCATTGTCACTCCGAAGACACTTGATAGGAATCCCAAATTGGATTTTGATTTCAGCATAAAAGTTACACCAAATATCAAATAATTCGGAGGAAGTTTTCATTGAGTAAACAAAAGTGACTCGTGAGTAGTCATCAACAAAAGAAACAAAGTACTTGAAACCCCTCACAGATTCAATAGGGCATGGATCTCATACAAAAAAAATGTACAAATTCAAAAGAGCAGACAGGGCTTTATTTAGACTCACTGGATAGGATACCCGGTGATGTTTAGCCAGACTACATGACTCACAATGAAAAGAAACGTAAAAATCTAGATATTGACACATATCTGTAGAACTTAGATAGATGGATGACCTAACCGATAGTGCAACTCAAACGGGTTGAATGACACACCGACATAAGCAACAGAAGAATTCATTTCAAATAGATACAAGTCTCTAGTCATATGTCCCCTACCAATAGCCTTTCCAGTCTTGAGGCCCTGAAAAACAGAACAATCAGGAGAGAATGTTACTGAGCATTGCAAGTCACGGGTAATACGGTTAATGGATAATAAAATGAATGGATTTTCAAGTCTGTGTAAAACTGAATTGAGTGGCAGACCGGACGAAAGACGGGTATCCCCTTTTCCACGAACATTCAGAAAACTGTCATTCGCAACAATAATATCTGCTACACGACTCACAGATACATAATCACGCAACATACCTACATCACTTGTCATGTGATCAGACGTACCCGAGTCGATCATCCACTACTTTGACCTTACCACACATATCGCAAAGTATCCAGCTGTGCATCCAGATGTAAAAGATTCACCACGACGCTGAGCTTGGAATTCAGCAAACTCTGCATGTCTCTGCAGTCATCTGCACAGATCGTCATTCATCATTATGAGCATCGGATACAATATTGACGGTAGGAGCTTTGGGATACTGTCATTGAAAATGGCCAGGTTGACCACAGTTGAAGCATTTCTGTGGTCGTCCTCCACCACACTCGTCATTGCCTCTTCCATTATCACGGCTAGCATTCCGACCACCACGTCTACCACCACGCCCCTACGAAATCCACCACGAACAGCACCGAAGGCAGATCTATCAGCATGTGCATCACTCGTATCATTATCAACTACTTTAGCTCCCAGTAGGACACGAATGTGGGCTTCCATCAGAGATGGAACCTCGATCCCAGCAATAATCTGAGATCGTACAGAATCTACATCAGAACGAAGTGAGACAAGATACGCCATGACATGAAGTCCTCGCCTCAATGATATCCGTCATCAGGGATAATACGCGATCCACTTCAATAGTTACTGCCTAAGGCACAGAAGTGATCCTTATATGACTCGTCTCCTTGATCAGCTCAGTAGACGCCAACAACCGAGTCATAGATGCGAATCGCGTTTTCCATCGAACATAGATGCGAATCGCGTTTTCCATCGAACGCAGTCGTTAAGACCTCCCATAACTCTTTCACCGAATCCGTGTTCTGAACCATGTCCTCAACTGATGGTTCCATCGAATTCATCAACTGTGTAAACAGTCTAATGTCGTCCGTCTCCCACTATTTGTATTGGAGATCACTCATTGCTGGAGGGTTGTCCGTCAGGTGCTTAGACAACCGCATTCTACCGTCGTACCAGTGCCCGGTGTTCCCGCCACTTCGGTCTCGACACTGGTGTTGATAGTACTACTAGTCTCAGTGTTCGTCATCAGTCAAGTTCTCGATTCGACTACCGTTTGATAGTCCCGACCCGTATCCACACTAACCTTTCCAGTATGCGCAGCAACTTTGCCAGTACTGGCTCGCGCAACCTTAGCAGAGATCGAAGGTAGATCACATAAGCCAGGACAAAGATTCACATAAATCTAGGTTGATCTATGTTGGATCATAATGTGGATACCATACCAGGAACAGAAATTCACACAAACAATCAAGTTTTTCCACTATTAATAATATAATATAGAGACATTACACGTATATATAAGGAGAGTCAGCCTCTCACTTATGTGTCTAAATGATGTGGGACTAAAGCATACTACTAATACTTAGCATACTTAACAATTGTAACATTGGTACTATTAGCTTGGAGCTAAATTACAAAAAAAAACATCCCCGTGATGTGCTCGTACATCCGCTCTTAAAGTCGCTCGGCCCTCACAATTCCGTCTCCATCTACCAAAACGACCGAAAAATGGAAAGTCAAATTTGAACCACTTTGAGATTTTATCTTTCTGACTAGCCGATCGGGTAGACAACAAAATGGGAGCATGATAAGAATTGACTCTTGGCAGATGGAAGAACTCTAGCCTCAGAGCTTTCCTGTCAGCCAGGTCCATGCCAGAAATTGAAACTCTTAAAGTATAATTAAATATAGTAACTGCCTAGTTCCCAAGGTTCAAGGCAAATCTACTACCCAAACTGGAAAATAAATAGTGTGAATAAAATGCTTCTATTCGGAGACTATCTTGGGCAACCTTTATCCATCACCATGCATTCCCAACACAAATGTGGCTGTCTCCTGATTTAGTTCTGGATATCTCCTGATAATAATGCAACTTCAATTATCACATCTTTTTTCTAGTGATTCACATCTGTTTCCTTGTGATAATTCATTGGGGTGATTTCGTTCCAATTGTTTGAACTTTTTAAGTTGACAGTTGCAAGTAGACAAGCAGTCAGCGTAATTAACCAGGCAAGACTACCTGACCAGACAATGATTAGTAGAATTTCAGAAGATGCCAGAAATTGAGAGGACACGAGAATAAAAAGAACATTCTGAATATGCTGAGATAAACAGAAATAAAAAGACAAACAGTCAACTAATGAATCATGTTCGTCTTTCATTATTAGAATTATAGATATAAGGTATAAAATATACCGCATACAGTCAATATTGATCCAAAAACAACTACAGGCGCAGAAGCTGCAAGAACTGCACTACAGCTAAATCTATAGAGCTCAAACGGAAACTAGTAAGATACTTCCTAAGAAATTTTCTGAAGCATTCTGCAGTACAAACTAGTAAAAAGACATGCAACAACTTCCTAAGAGAAACACATTTCAAATAATATTCTACCAAGGTAAAGTTTAATGTTAAGAACATATGCATGAACTCAAAGTTATGTTCAATAAGTTATGATTACAAGTACATAACTAGAGAACAGGAGTTTATCTTACCCATCCAGGACTAGCTTCAAATGATGTACAAGAGATGATACATGACCAATGACCTGAATCCGAAAATGAATTAACAGTGGACCGAGAAAACACTTGGAAACATGATCATCACAACAATTCTTACAGATCTTATGCACTACAGACTCCTAATTATCACCAACCTGAACTCGAGGTATGAGCTTAGTCAGGGTATTGATTGCTTGGCGTCTTACATTGAGTGAAGCATCCACTTTAAACAATCGAATAACGGAAGGAAGAAGTAAGTGCATGTGCTCATCCAAGGTTGCTGCAAAAACATTAGATTTGTCACAGCTTTTTGACAGCTCAGAAAGAATAGGTAAATAAAGCGTGAAAATACAAGAAAAATGTAGGGAGTTAGTGGTACCAACCACCAAACACTTCAAGAGTATGCAAAATTCCGGGCACATAGCAATAATCATTGTAACGTTCAGCATCAGATAGAATTTGTATACAATATGGAAGAATGACTGGTAGGTGCATTCTAAATTCATCATTCAAAGCTCGGCAAAGTTGTTCCACAAGGTGCAAAACCTATAGATGGAAAAATAATGTTACTGAAAGATGTATTTATGCTATTGAAATTCAAGATTTGAACTAAATCTGCTATTTCTGAAGGTTGTAAAGACAAATGTCTCTGTCCCTTCTCTTGTTATTTCTGAGGTCGCAAAATAGTACGAAAGAAAAGCCTCCTATATCAATTGTACTACAATGTGCAATACTTAAAGTCAAGCCATTAAATCACCTCCACAGATCAAGAAAAAAACTTACCAAGATAAACAGCTTATTGTTTGGATGATGAAGATCATAACATGGCAATTTTTTGCACACTAAACATGACGTGATGGATATCAATTCCTCCACCGAAACGCTAGTTCTTTCTAGAATATGTCACTTAATTATCAAGGAGGGTAGACACAACTATTCTGGATTAAGGGAACAAATTGTAGACAGACAGACTAGGCCCTATACAGTATGCAGTTGCTACAGCACACACACAGGTCAATCCTGAAGATCATCACTTCCTATATTTCAAACCATTCTACCCAACTTCTTAAATACAAGACCTTTATAATTAGGTCGGTGATTCCACTATTAACATTCAATCATTGCCCCCATAATGTCCCCTTAACGAGAAAGAAACGTGAAATTGTGAAAAATATAAGTGCATCAACAGGAAGTTGTAATTTAACAAGCGAAAAAAAGGACAAAATTGCTTGCATATATATATTTTTATCCCAATTATCATTTACTGATGTAAATCAAATAGCACTTGTAATTCTTCATCATTTACTGACGTAAATCAAATAGCACATGTAATTCTTCATCATTGCCATATCAGGTAACCAAGTTATGAATCCCATACAATACATGATACGTATCTAAATGATACAAAAGGTTTTTTATACGGATCGTATAGGTGAATCGATTGGACACAATCATATGATACGCTTTTCTATGATCCAATACAATACGCTTTTGTGCTTTTTCTTTAAATATTTGTACCCTTTTTCGTCTATTTACTGAGCTTTCTTCTCCTTTATTTTGGAATTTTTTCTTTTCTTCGGGGTGTTCAGCTGACCATTTTTTCTTGTATGGACATTATTGTATTGAATTGATAAATTTACAAATGTTAAGAAAATAATGATGGTTGTCTAGCTCTTCTTATTTCTAGTTTCACTTTTAGATGCCGACTTTATAATGATGGTCACTTGGATGCTCAACTTATGGTTGCTTAATGTGTTCAATGTATCCTTGTATGTGTCATATTAATTTCCCAATCCAGTCGCCGGTGGGATAATGAATCTTACGATACACGATAAATATTCAAGCAAACTCATACACGATTTTTATAGTTATTTGACAACATAGCAGGCAACTACTACTCGAACTCTCAATTTAATCTACATTGACCTTGTTGTAGTTGTTAGGACTTAGGAGAGAGGAGCGGAAATCTATCCAATCCAAAGATATCCCAACCACAAAAGTCCTATGTTTAAATTTTATTAACCTTTCAAGTAAATCCTTCCATCCCTCTCTGAACTACACCCCCCCCCCCCCCCCCCCCCCCCCCCCCCCCCTCTCTCTTCCACTTACCTCAGAGACCCTGACCTCCACCTCCCCCACCCCACACACCCCCCCCCCCCCAACCCCTCTCACCATTCTATTTTCGCCCTTGAAGAGCATCTTACAAGTCAACACGCCATTCAATCCTTTCTCCTCGATAATCAACACATGAAATACTAAAAGTGTTCAGTGGAAATGCTTTAAGAAACAAGTCTACAAAAACATACACAAAGCACAAAACAAACACAATATGAACTGCTTGGTGGAAACAATTTCAAGGTGAGAAGAAACCATCTTATTCTTAGTGCGGATTCTAAGGATCAAAAGCAAAATTGATTATATAATGCTTTCAAAAGGGTTTTCAGTATTTTCATTTTATGCACCCAAGAAGTTTGTAATATGTATATAATTTATCCACAATAAAATCAAGAGGGGAGAAAGATTCTTCCTAGTTAACTTTATCTCCAATCAGAAGCTGTTGCCGATCCAGATAATTGAGAAATCAAAGTGTTCTACCTTTGCTCTATCAATACAACTTGGTTATGAGACTAAAGATACAAGTTCATGATAATGTGCACCGTTCTAAATTTAACCTTAATTCATGTCCATCCGATAAATGTATCCATAGCTTTACCAAAAAAAAAAAAAATTCAAATTAAGCATTTCTAGTGTTTTGCTATTTGGAGTCATTTAACATTTCTTTCAGCAGAAATATTTTTTAAGACAAAAGAGGCTTCCTGTTCATTAATGTTAACGAGTCTTTTTAAGTAAAATTATCTTTGCTAAAATTGGAGGATATCGCTTGGTTTCCAGTTGGAGAAACACTCCCCAAAGTATATTGGGGGGTAAGGATGTGTACATCCTTGACTCTCCCCAGCCCATGCCAGCAGGAGACTAGTGGCATTTGAACATCTTTCATGTTTTCTAACATCAAATCCTGCACAGTAACGGAGGAAGCAATCATCAAAGAGATAACACGTCTTATTATCATTAGATACCTTGGACAGGATATAAGCAGTGAGCAGTATCAATTTTGAAATATTTTGTCTATGAATATTGGTTTAGTATTGGCAGAACTAAGTCTCTGGGCAGTACCAAAATATACAAAACAGATAAAATGTATGGGTTTCAGCCAAAAACCTTTAGCAATTTAGGTCTTACTAGATATTGGTATGTCAGCCTATCTTTACATATGTGGGTCATTTGCAAGTCTCTTGTACAAGGTGCTCCGAAGCAGATTTACACAATATTTGATAGACTGATTTTAGTTGCTATATTGTGGCATCCCTCAAGTGGATCATTTTTGTACAGCATTGTAGTAAACATAAATGGCAAACAATTGGCATTTCATAACTTGGACAAGTGCATAAGCACATATAAAAAGAAGCGCCCTAACATGCTTGAAAATCTATTTGAATAAATTGGAATTAAGGAAACCAAACTGCAAAAAGCTATCCTTACCGGTGAACCTTTCACAGGGAGACTGGTTGCAGGTAAAGTGAAGGTAGACCACAGCTCAGAAATAAGGGAAAGCAAGTCTGGTAAATATTTACGGATATGCTGCAAGAAAAATCACCACATTGCACTAATTATCACTGTAAGAGATCTACAATAAAGATGTCAAGAAAGCAGCATGATAGCAAAGATGTATCTACTTATACCAAACGTACCAGATGAACAATTGACACCAAGGTTCCAAGCTTCCAAGTTATGAACTCCTTCAAGCCATCTTCACATCCTCGAACAACAATGAAGAGTTCAGGTAGAACCTGTCAAACAGAGAGTATTTCATTCCATCATATTTTAAGAATAATGGCTCAATTGTGTAGCTCTGTAAAGTGTGTATACATATAATGTGGAAAGAATTATTTTGATGATATCATTGATGAGTGATTACATATATATATATATATATATATAGGAGAGGACTAGCCTCTTATTATTGTTTCTACCCGATGTGGGCTAAAGCCCAATGACTAATACTTAACACCCTCCCTCAAGCTGAAGCATAGATGTCAATCATGTTCAGCTTGTTACAAAGAAACCGAACACGAAAGCCTAAAAGAGACTTCGTAAAGATATCTGCTATCTGATCGCCGGTTCTCACGTGGTGAAATGTTATCACCCTCTTTTGATATTCATTACGGAGGAAGTGGCTGTCGATCTAGTGTGCTTCGTCCTTTCATGGAATACGAGATTGGTAGCAATATTGATAGTTGACTGGTTATCACACCACATATCTGCTACTGCAGATCCTACTTCTTCTCCCAGCTCCTTTAGAAGATGTTGCAGATATAATACATCTATTGTGCCATGAGCAATAGCTCGATATTCTGCTTCTGAACTTGATCGAGAGACCACTCTGCTTTTTGCTCTTCCACGACACTACGTTTCCGCCAATAAATATCAGATAGCCAGATATAAACGTCTATCTATAAGACTTCACCCCAGTCAGCATATGTAAAGCACTCAAGGCAAGTATGCCCCTGATTCTCCATCTAAATTCTTTTTTCGGATTCTGAGCTAGGTAGCGCAAGATCCTGACAACTGCATGCCAATGCGGAACTCGTGAAAAAGTCAAAAATCTACTCACGACATTTACAGCATATCTTTGGTCTAAAACTGTTTACCCAGAAACTTTTTCAACCCTGCAATACCCTGATTGTCGTCCCCCGTAATCACAATGTCATCAACATAGAAACCAAGTAATATCCGTCCAGCTGATACATGTCGGTAAAATATCGAATAATCCTTCTTTGATTGGCTCATGCCAAACTGGACAACGACATGTGTAAATCGACAAAACCAAGCACGAGTTGATTATTTGAGACCGTAGAGGACTGTAACCTTCATGTCAAGGATTTTAATTAGATTAAAGAGAAGTCAAATTCAATTTGAATTGTCCTTCATAAGGGGAGAAATCCAAATTGAATTGGTTAAGAGCACAATGGTCAATGCACCATAATAAATATCTTGACAACCTCCTTCCCTGTATAAGGACATCCCCACCTCCTTCACTCACCATCCCTTATCTTCCCTCAACCCTATATTAGCAAGGTAACCCTTGATCCTCTTCAAATATGTTTTATAACTCTAACTCGGATAAGTGTATATATATATATATTTGTGTGTGTGTCTCAAGGAAGAAGAGCAGCATGCAGTAGCACCTGCAGCGAGCAGTGCAGTAGCTGCAGTCGCTGCTGCAGCAACAGTAGCACCTGCAGCAGCACCTGCAGCGAGCAGCGCGCACCTGCAGCAGCAGTAGCACCTGCATCAGCAGCACGCAGCAAGAGCAGTGTATATATATATATATATATATATATATATATATATATATACTCTATATTATCTATATATGTATACTATATTGTATTTATATAAGTATCTATATATATATATATTATATATATGTGTATCAATATATGTATTTATATATATATATATATATATATATAATATATATTATCTAAATATGTATACTATATATCTATGTATCTATATATAATATATTGTATCTATATATATCATATACATATATATGTATCTATATATATTATATATATGTGTATCTATATATGTATTTATATATATATCTATATATGTATTTTATGTATTTATATATATATCTATGTATATATGTATATATGTATACTATGTATACTATATATCTATATATAATATATTGTATCTATATGTGTATCTATATATATCATATACATATATATGTATCTGTATATGTGTATCTATATATGTATTTATATATATATATATATATATATTATCTACATATGTATACTATATATATTATTTATATATGTGTACTATATATCTATGTATCTATATATAATATATTGTATCTATATATATATATATCTATATATATCATATACATATATATGTATCTATATATATTATATATATGTGTATCTATATATGCATTTATATAGATCTATATATCTATGTATCTATGTATACTATATATCTATCTATATATGTATACTATATATCTATCTATATATGTATACTATATATCTATATATATATATGTATACTATATTATATCTATATACGTATCTATATATGTTATATATATGTGTATCTATGTATTTATATATGTATCTATATATATGTATCTACTTATATGTGTATCTATATATGTATGTATCTATACATAAGTATCTAAAATATATCTTATATATACATTATTTTTATATTTAAATTTTTATATATAGATATTTGTCCCATCTATAAACCAGAATAGCATAAAATTGACCTAGAAATCTAGTGGGTTGAATTTACTTAAATTATATTTCACCAATTAATGTGAATTATTCATGATATAGGTTATCTGGACCCCGTCACACTCTGACTTATTTCACCCGTTTTGGACCCCAAGCGAGTACAGTCTCTGATGGTTTTCTTACTGATAATTTCTATAACACATGTAGTATTGTTGTACTTGATTCCTGATACGAAGAAACACGGACTAGCATATCTTGTGTTTTTAGACTTTGATCTTGTGTAATACATGCTATTCATATGATTCATGTATGCTAGTCGGGACAAAAAAAATGCCAGTTTATATGTGATCATACCCTTAATCATGTGCAAAGGCTAAACATACACTTCACGTATGATTAACCTGCTCCCATTGTGCCATCCTAAGCCGATCACATAATCAAACTAGTATTTCAAAACACTTAGTGACTATAGATTTCCTTGTTGATACATGACATATTTTCTGTTTATTCATTTTTCCCTGTTCATTCTTACCATGCCTTGATGTCCGTTTATTTATCCATCATGTACTATTTTTCTATCACTGATTTATAGTCCTTATCATGTATTGAAACTGCTATAAGAATTGTACTCGTTCAATCCTGACTGGATAATATTTCAGGTAGCACTTAGAAGGACATGTGCCCTATCTATTATGGATTTTTGGGAAATAGCTTTGAGCCTAATTTTACCTCCTGGAGGATCGAGGAAGGCCGCAAGCGGGAGACCTAGTTATGACAATAGTTAAAGTTGCAGACTTACTATAGTTGTATGATTTATGAAATACAAGATTTTGTATTGTAACCCTTATACACACATATAAACAGCATGTTTTCACCTACCTTAGTTTTGTGATTGAGTTTAATATTTGTTCCCTTTATATTATGAGGTGTTGGTTATACAGTACTAGTTCCAGACAGCGTTCTACCGCCGACACTGCGGCGTAGGCTGGGCGTACCCACGCACTCGTACCCAAACACCCGGGTGCGGGTCGTGACACGTTTTTATGGTGGTCCATGCAGGTCAGACTTCACAATTAGTGTGATGTCGTAATAGTACTTAGGATTATAGTACTATTACGAGCCTGCAATAGGATATACGATATTAGGAATAGGAAATACTCAATCATAACTAGGAATTCCATCCCTGAATTAAATTTACTGATCTTAATTACTCTAACTGATTTGACATCTTCCTTAATTCATGTCATTCTTAAATAATATCTTATCTCATGCCTTAATGATGTCTTCTTATTGTTTTATCATATTCCAGAAAGACACCTATAACATTTTCCAGAAGGACACGCGAGACCAGAACACCCGGTTGTTCAGGAGCAGCTACAGAAGCCGCTCTCGTTGTCTCTGAATATCTTCCTTCTCCTTCACTTCCACCCCAAGGAGGTGTACAATCGAACACTGGAGGCATGCCCACAGAAGGAACAAATTTATATGAGCTCTTCAGATGTATGCTGGAGGCGCAGAGGGCCCAGACTGAGGCCCAGAGAGAACAAACAAAAATGATGCAAGAAAGCATTGAGAGTTCCCATCACATGGCTTTGGCATCTATGGAGAAGTTTGCATCTCAGCAACAACAGCCTATTCAACAAAAAAATGGCAATATCTTGGACTTCAAGAAGATGGCTCATCGGGAGTTCAAGGGAACTGAAGGGATCCTATACGCGGATGAATGGCTCGAGGATATCGAGTGAATTATGCGGGTTGCTCGGATACCGGAAGACCTGAAGATAGAGGTTGTAGGCTTGCAGCTTCACGATATCGCCCGCACTTGGTTCAGAAATGAGCCCAGACTTGCTAATCCAAACCTAACTTGGGACCAGTTCAAACACCTTTTCAAACAGAAGTTCTTTCCCGCAGTAGCCCAGGGCGTTCTGGAGGAACAATTCCAGAACTTGGAGCAGGGTAGTCTCTCAGTAGATGAATATGCTGCAGAATTTGGTAGGCTGAGCCGATTCGCAGAATATATGATGAGAGATCCTGAGGACTGAGCTCGGAGATTCCGGCAAGGCTTGGCCCAGGAAATTTGAGTCATTATCCCCTCCAGTATCACGACTTTTGCTGGGATTGTAGCAAAAGCCCAGAGGATCGAGGTGGACATAGGCTTTAAACCCAAGCGGAAACGGAATGCGTTTGAAGGAGGCAGCAGCACGGGACCAGCAAAACGTTCTCATTTCCAACCGAGGACTTTCCAACATCAGCAGCAGCATTGTCCTCCAACTAGATTTCCGGCTCAGCCGCATCCTCAAAGAAAGATCCAGCAGACCCATTTTTGTCATTTTTGCAAGAAACTGGAACATTCCTGGAAAATATGCAGAAAAAGACTTAAGAGTCTTTCTATACTGTGGATCTGCGGAACATCATGTGAACAACTGTCATATTCGAGGTGCAACAAATCAAAATGGACCAGCTAAGCCACCTGTGGCACAACAGCAGAGGGGACCTCCACTTCCAACACAACAGCAGCAATTTGTCCAGCACCAGCAGAGGAGAGCTCCGGAGCAGGACAGAGCTTTTGCTACAACTGTCGAGGAAACTGAGCCCACCGGTGATGTTATAGCAGGTTCCATTCTTCTTGATTCTATTCCAGCCGTAGCATTATTTGATTCTGGTGCATCCCATAGTTTCATATATGTGCCTTTTGTACTTGAGCATAATTTAGTAGTGCAACCCTTGAGTAGAAACTGTAAGATCACGACTGGAGGAGGCATCATCCTAGTCAGTGATGTTTGCAAGGGGTATCACGTTACATTGGGAGACCGTGTTTTCTGCTAGCTTACTCGTAATGCCACTTCCAAGTTTTGACATTGTCTTTGGAATGGATTGGTTGGGTATGCATTTCGCTAGCATTGACTGCCGCAGAGGTCGTGTGTTGTTTCAACCTCCAGGAGAGCAGGAGTTCGAGTTTGCTAGAAAGACAGAGAAGCCAGATCGTAGAACTCTTTGCAAAGCTATAATGGAGGAGAAAGCTGATGCATCCTATTATTGTTGAATTCTTAGATGTGTTTTCCGAGGAGTTACCAGGATTGCCGCTAGATAGAGATGTTGAATTCTCTATTGATCTAATACCGGGAGCAGAACCAATATCGCAGCATGTCTACCGGATCAACAACAATGAGCTGGCGGAGCTAAAGAAACAGATCGATGAATTAGAAGACAAGGGATTCATCAGATCAAGTTCGTCGCCCTGTGGAGCTTCGGTACTTTTTGTGCCAAAGAATGATGGATCGGTGCGAATGTGCATCGATTACAGGGCCCTGAACAACCTCACAATCAAGAACAAATATTCGCTGCCGAGAATAGATGATCTCTTCGATCAGTTGAGTGGCGCGAAGATATTTTCAAAGATCGACTTGAGATCCGGATATCATCAGGTGAAGGTGAAAAAGGAAGATATTCCGAAGACTGCATTCAGGACTCGATATGGCCAGTACGAGTTCTTGGTGATACCGTTTGGGTTAACTAATGCTCCGGCAATCTTCATGAACTTGATGAACAAGGTATTCCATCAGTACCTGGACAAGTTCGTGGTAATGTTTATAGATGATATCCTTGTATACTCAAAGACGCTAGAAGAACATGAGAATCATTTAAGGATAGTGCTTGAAACACTCAGGAAGGAGAAGCTCTATGAAAAACTCTCTAAATGTGAGTTTTTCTTAAACAAAGTGGAGTTTCTCGGACATGTAGTGACTGGAGATGGAATATCAGTTGATCCAAAGAAGATTGCTGTCGTAGAATCTTGGGCCACTCCAAGCTCTGTTGTAGAAATTAGAAGCTTCTTAGGATTGGCTGGATATTACAGAAAGTTCGTGAAAGATCTCTCGAATTGCAGAGCCTTTGACTAAACTCACTCGGAAAGATGTAGAGTTTGTATGGACTGAGGAATGCCAGGCAGCATTTGATGAATTGAAGAAGAGGTTGACGTCTGCTCCTATTTTGACGTTGCCATCAGGGTCTGGAGGTTTCACTATTTATAGTGATGCATCGGGGAAAGGTTTGGGTTGTATTCTTCAGCAGAATAGGAAAGTAATTGCCTATGCATCCAGGCAATTACGTCCTCATGAGAAGAACTATCATACCCACGATTAGGAGTTGGCAGCAGTCATCTTTGTCCTGAAGTTGTGGAAACACTATTTGTACGTAGAGCGTGTGGAGATCTTCACAGACCACAAGAGCTTGAAGTACGTTTTCACTCGGAAGGAGTTGAACATGAGACAACGTCGGTGGTTGGAACTGATGAAAGATTTTGACATATCTTTGCAGTATCATCCTGGAAAAGCCAATGTAGTTGCCGATGCCTTGAGCAGGTATCCGGTAGCTATGTTGTTGACACAGGATCGGTATTTGTTGGAGGACTTGGAGAGCTTGGGCATTGAGGTGATAGTTCATGGTTTTGCTATGCATATGTAGGGGTTGCAGATACACTCAGAGTTGATGGACAAGATCAAGGCAGCCCAGTATAAGGATGTATCTCTGAGGAGCATCAAAGCTCACGTGAGAGCAGGATTGGAGGATGATGGTTCTTTGCGGCATGGTGCTAGATTGTGTGTGCCTAGTGGAGAGCTGCGTGAGGAGGTGTTCCAGGAAGCGCATCGCTCTCAGTATTCCATACATCCAGGTGCCAACAAGATGTATCGGGATATGCGAAAGTGTGTGGTGGTATGGCATGAAGAGGGAAGTGGCACAGTTTGTATCCAGATGTTTAGTGTGCCAGCAAGTGAAAGCCGAGAGGCAGAGGCCAGGAGGTTTACTTCAGCCATTACCCATTCCAGAGTGGAAGTGGGAGCACATTACTATGGATTTTGTGTCCGGACTTCCACGATATCCAGGAGGGAAAGACGCGATTTGGGTCATCGTTGACAGGTTGACCAAATCGGCCCACTTTTTGCCTTTCAAGGTGGATTTGTCTACGGAGAAGCTGGCAGAGATGTATGTGAGGCAGATCATCAGGATACATGGGGTTCCCGTCAGCATAGTCTCGGATCGGAATAGTCGTTCCACTTCTCATTTCTGGAGGAGTTTGCAGGCAAGTTTGGGCACTCAGCTCAAGTTCAGTACTGCATATCAACCCCAGACAGATGGGCTGTCAGAGAGAACTATTAAGATACTAGAGGATATGCTTCAGACTTGTATTTTAGACTTTGGTGGATCTTGGGAGGATCTTCATCTGGTGGAGTTTGCATACAACAATAGTTACCAGGCAAGCATCGAGATATCTCCTTTAGAGGCTCTGTACGGCCGGAGATGTCGTACCACATTATCTTGGGACGACATAGGCGAGCGAGCATTGTTAGGACCAGAAATGGTAGTAGATACTGCGGAGAAGGTAAAGCAGATTAGAGAAAGACTTCGTGTGGCTCAGAACAGACAGAAGTACTGGTCCGATAGTCGTCGGAGACCGTTAGAGTTCGAGATTGGCAAATTGTTGTTCTTGCGAATTTCTCCAACACGTGGCTCGATCGTTTCGGGAGAAGCGGAAAGCTCAGTCCAAGATTTATCGGACCTTTCAGTATTACCGAAAGGGTCGGTGCCGTAGCCTACCGGCTAGCTTTGCCACCTATATTAGAGGGATTACATAACGTGTTTCATGTATCACAGCTGAGACGATACGTGGCTGACCCTAACCACGTATTAGATCACTCAGAGATTGAAGTGGGACCGAGCCTCAGCTACCAAGAGCAGCCCCTGAAAATACTAGATCACAGAGAAAAGGTATTGCGTAACCGGACGATTTTGTTTGTTCGTGTCGCTTGGAGTAATCACTCCCCGGGTGAATCTACTTGGGAGAGAGGATGAGATGCGTGAACGATACCCATACATCTTTGAATTTTAAGGTATTTCTTCTTTCTTTCTGTATGATCTACTTTAAATTTCGAGGACGAAATTTTTCTAAGGGGGGTAGATTTGTAACCTTCATGTCAAGTATTTTAATTAGATTAAAGAGAAGTTAAATTCAATTTGATTTGTCCTTCATAAGAGGAGAAATCTAAATTGAATTGGTTAAGGGCACAATGGTCAATGCACCATAATAAATATCTTGACAACCTCCTTCCTTATATAAGGCCATCCCCACCTTCTTCACTCACCATCCCTCATCTTCCCTCAACCATATATTAGCAAGGTAACCCTTGATCCTCGTCAAATATGTTTTATAACTCTTAGGATAAGTATATATATATATATGTGTGTGTGTGTGTCAAGAAAAGGAAGAAGAGCAGCATGCAGTAGCACCTGCAGCAGCAGACGCAGTCGCTACAGCAGCAGTAGCGCCTGCAGCAGCAGCAACAAGCAGCAATAGCACCTGCAGCTATATATAGTATACATATCTATGTATCTATATATAATATATTGTATCTATATATATCATATACATATATATGTATCTATATATGTATTTATATATATATATATATATATATATATATACTATATATCTATGTATCTATATATAATATATTGTATCTATATATATCCATATATATCATATACATATATATGTATTTATATATGTATCTATATATATATATCTATATATCTATGTATATATGTATACTATATATTATCTATATATGTATACTATAAATATTATCTATATATGTGTACTATATATCTATGTATCTATATATAATATATTGTATATATATATATATATATATATATATATATACATATATATATGTATTTATATATATTATATATATGTGTATCTATATATGTATACTATATATCTATCTGTATATGTATACTATATATATATACGTATACTATATATGTATCTATATATGTATATTATATTGTATCTATATACGTATCTATGTATGTTATATATATGTATCTATGTATTTATATATGTATCTATATATATGTATCTACTTATATGTGTATCTATATATATGTATGTATCTATACATAAGTATCTATAAATATATCTTATATATACATTATTTTTATATTTAAGTTTTCATATATAGATATTTGTCCCATCTATCAACCAGAATAGCATAAAATTGACCTAGAAATCTAGTGGGTTGAATCTACTTAAATTATATTTCACCAATTAATGTGAATTATTCATGATATAGGTTATCTGGACCCCGTCACACTCTGACTTATTTCATCCGCTTTGGACCCCAGGCGAGTACAGTCTCTGATGGTTTTCTTACTGATAATTTCTATAACACATGTAGTATTGTTGTACTTGATTCCTGACACGAAGAAACACGGACTAGCATATCTTGTGTTTTTAGACTTAGATCTTGTGTAATACTTGATATTCGTATGATTAATGTATGCTAGTCGGGGCGAAAAAATGCCAGTTTATATGTAATCATACCCTTAATCATGTGCAAATATAATTCATGTGCAAAGGCTAACAATACACTTCACGTATGATTAACCTGCTCCCATTGTGCAATCCTAAGCCGATCACATAACTAGTATTTCAACACACTTAGTGACTATAGATTTCTTGTTGATACATGACATATTTTCTATTTATTCATTTTTCCCTGTTCATTCTTACCATGTCTTAGATGTCCGTTTATTTATCCATCATGTACTATTTTTCTATAACTGTTTTATAGTCCTTATCATGTATTGAAACTGCTATTAGAATTGTACTCGTTCAATCCTCACTGGATAATATTTCAGGTAGCACTTAGAGGACCTGTGCCCTATCTATTATGGATTTTTGGGAAATAGCTTCGAGCCTGATTTTACCTCCTGGAGGATCAAGGAAGGCCGCAAGCGGGAGACCTAGTTATGACAATAGTTAAAGTTGCAGACTTACTATAGTTGTATGATTTATGAAATACAAGATTTTGTACTGTAACCTTTATACACATATATATTCAGCATGTTTTCACCTACCTTAGTTTTGTGATTGAGTATAATATTTGTTCCCTTTATATTATAAGGTGTCGGTTATACAGTACTAGTTCCAGACAGCGTTCTACCGCCGACACTGCGGCGTAGGCTGGGCGTACCCACGCACTCGTACCCAAACATCCGGGTGCGGGTCGTGACAAGAACCTTTCGCAAATGACACACTTTACCCTTCCTTGCAACGAACCCAGAAGGTTGTACCACATACACTTCCTCTTCAAGGTCCCCATGGAGAAATACATTCTTCATATCCAACTGAAGGGCCAGTCATATCGGACAGCTAAGGACATGAGCACTCACGCAGAGATCATCCAGGCAACTGAAAAGAATGTCTCAAAGTAATCCACATTATAATTATGAGAATACCCTTTCACAACAAGGCGAGCCTTCAAGCGATCAAGAGTGTCAACCGATTTCACCTTGATGGTGAACACCCATTTGCAACTTATTGCTTTCTTACCGGAGATAAATCCACCAAGTCACATATACGATTATACCGTAGCGCCCGTATCTCCTCCATTGCGGCACGCCAACCAGGATGTTGGAGGCCCCCTCGGCAGATTGTGGGATCTGAATCTCATCTATAGTAACCACCAAGGACCGAGTGCGACTTGTGATCCCTTTGTAGTTGTCAATATACAAAGGATGGCCATAGCATGCACGATGGGGGCGAGTTGGTAAATCATACGGTAATGAATCTGTAGAGCCGGAGGAAGAGACTAGTGATGACACATGCTCTACAATGTTGGGTATGTCTGGCGATACCGGTTTTGACCTAGCTGGTGTTTGCGGACCGTTCAACGGTGAGACTGGCTCGATAGGGGAGGACACCCTTATGGATGGCTGCTGTGTTTGAACCGGATACAAGAGAAAGTTCTCATCTGGATAAATTTTGGAAATAGATTCTTTAGTTGGAGAGGGTGTGGGGGACTCGGTCTCTACAAAGGTAACATCCCGAGACATAATATGCCTCTGCAAAGTTGAAAAAAAATAATACCATTTCGGATCCTTAGAATACCCAAGGAAACTACAATTGAGTGCCTTCGGGTCCAATTTAGAAAATGTAGGTCGAGTATCTCGAACGTAACATAAGCACCCAAAAATTTAGAAAGGTAAAGGATATGACATACGATTGGAATATAACCGAGAAAAATGAATAGTGCCATTGAAAACAGGAAATGATATACGATTAATCAGATAGCAAGCTGTAAGAACAGCATCCAACCAAAATTTTCTAAGTACTGACATGAAACATAAGAGCACGAGTTGTTTCCAAGAAGTGACAGTTCTTACGTTCGGCCATATCATTTTGTTGTGGAGTGTAAGTACATGAAGTTTGGTAGATAATCCCATGTCTAGCCAAATGAGAAGTGAACTCACGAGACATGTACTCACGACCATTGCCGCTCCGAAGACACTTAATAGAAACCCTAAATTGGTTTTTTATTTCAGTATAAAAGTTGCATCAAATATCAAATAATTCGGAACAAATTTTCATTAAGTAGACAAAAGTGACTCGTGAGTAGTCATCAACAAAGGAAACAAAAATACGTTAAATCCATCACAGATTCAATAGAACATAGACCATACATAAGAATGCACTAACTCAAAAGGAGCTGAGGCACCTTTATTTAGACTCACCGGATAGACATGATGATGTTTAGCCAGACTACATGACTCACAATGAAAATGAACTCAAAAATCTAGATATGGACATTTTCTGGATAGATGGATGACTTAACCGACAGTCAATTCAACACACCGGCACAAGCAAAAGAAGAATTCATTCCAAAGAGGTACAAGCCTCCAGCCACATGCCACATGCCCCATACCGATTGTCTTCCCAGCCTTCAGGTCCCAAAAAACACAACCATCAGAAAAAAATGTTACCGAACATTGCAAATCACGAGTAATTCGACTAATGGATAATAAACTGAATTGGTAGTGTATGTAAAACTGAATTGAGTGGCAGACCGGAAGAAAGATGGGTACTTCCTTTTCCACGAACATTCAGAGAACTGACATTCGCAATAATAATATATGTCACACAATCCACAGATACATAATCACGTAACATACCTGCATCGTCTGTCATGTGATCAGACACACCCGAGTCAATCATCCACTGCTTTTACCTTCATATACACGTCGTTGAATATTCGGATGTGGATCCAAATGTAGAAGCTTCACTACGATTCTGAGCTTGAAATTCAGCGAATTCTGCATAGGTCTTTGTCGTCATATGCACGGATCGCTCTTCATTATCATAAGCATCTGATGCAACATTGGCTGCAGGAACTTTGGGACACTACAACTGAAAATGTCCTTGTTGACCACAGTTGAAGCATGTGCGCAGTCGTCCTCCATCACGGCCGCCATCACCTCTTCCACCATTTCGGCCATCATTCCGGCCACCACGTCTACTATCACGACCGCCACAGAAACCTTCACGAGCAGCACCCAGAGCAGTTCAATCAGCAGGTGCAACACTCGTATCAGTCTCAACAACTTCCACTGCCCGTAGGACACGAAAGTGGACTTCCATCAAAGAAGGAACCACAGTCCCAGCAATAATCTAAGACCATGAGTCTACATCAGGACGAAGTGAGACAAGATACGCCATGACATAAAGCTGCTGGAGGATACCTGTCGACAATGGTAACACGCAATCATCAGTTAGGACCTTAAAGGCATGGAAGTGGTCCTTATGTGACTTATCTCCTTGATTATCTCGGTAGATGCCAACAATCGAGTCATAGATGCGAGACAAATCTTGTTTTACATCAAACGTAGCCGCTAAAACCTCTCATAACTCCTTCACCGAATCCGTGTTCTGAACTGAATTCTCGACTGATGGTTCCATCGAATTCATCAACTGTGTAAACAGTCTGCTATCATCAGTCTCTCACAGATCAAATGTATGATCATTCTCCTTCGGAGGATTCACATTCCCCGAAATATCTTTTCGACCTTGCGTCACGTGGAGTAGCTGTCCGAACCATCCAGCCTCCGATCGACAAGTCGAACGAAGAAACCGTTGTACCACTAATCGGTGTCCCTACCACTATGTTCCCGACACTGGTGTTACCGGCACTGCTATTCACCATAGTGTTCGATCCTTCAGGTTCTCGATTCGACTATCGTTGATCGTCATGACCCGATATTCACATCAACCTTGACAATGCGCGATGTTCACAACCGTCGCCAATACTAGCTCGCACATTCTTGGTAGAGATCGAAGGCGATCCCACAAGCCAGGACACATTCACAAAAAACTCATTTGCTCTCTTTTAGATCTTGATGAGAATATCGGATCAGGAACAAAGATTCACACAAACAATCAAATTTGCTCTCTATTAACTCCTAATGTCGTTGTCGAGATTCAGATGTTCACACAAACGATCACAGTTTGACTGTGAAGATCTCAGCTCCAAAGTTTTTTTTTCTTACAGATCTGTTCTATTTTTTTCAGATCTGATTCTATTTTTTTACATAACTAGGGTTTTGGGGAGGCAACTAGGATTGGCGGTTGGGGTGGCCATGAAGATGTTAGGGTTAGGGTTTGGGGTGGAGGCTAGAGGGAAAGGGGTTACCGTCGACAGGGGACGGGGTGTTGTGGTCGATGGGGGGGGGCGGGGCGTTGTTGGGTGGTCGACAGGGGGCATTGTAGGTGGTCGGGCGACACGGGGGGCATTGTAGGTGGTCGGGCGACGCAGGCTGCAACGCTGGCGCAGGGTGGAGGCCGGTGCGGGTGCGGGCAGCTGCAGGGCTAGCATGCGCGGGGTGTTGGGTGGAGGTCATTGTAGGCTGGGGCTGGCGCGGGGTATGACGGTTGCAGGCGGGAAGGGTCAGTGGCAGGCGGGAAGGGTCAACTACATGCGGGAAGGGTCAGTTGCGGGCGGCGGGTAGGGCGGAGGAAGAAGAGGGGTGGCAGCGACTGTAGAGGGGTGAGGGGTGGAGGCTTTGGGAGAGATTAGGATTAGGGTTGGAAGAGAGAGAAAGGGAGGGAAGAGAAGTGGCAGCTAGGATTTTGGCTCTGATACCAATCGAAAAAAACTATTTTGATGATATCATTAATGAGTGATTACATATATATATGAGAGGACTAGCATCTCATTATTGTCTCTACCTGATGTGGGAATAAAGTCCAATGACTAATACTTAACATATTCAATTCGTTCCTTCTTAAGACTAATGAATATTATGGCCAATTTGGATTGCAATTACATTTCAGCCCAGTTTCTCAAACGTCCATTTCCAAAAAACGCAATGGGCTAGCATTTCGGAACGTGAATTTGTGCCGCGAAATGGATGGCACACGTTTGATAAAACACCCATCAACACTCATCTAGGATGAAATGCGTCTGCCTCGTCCCTTACATTTGGCACCAAATGGAGTCCCGAATGAAATGTTACTGGAATCTAAACCAGCCCTTATATTATCAGATCAGAGTTTTGGAGTTCTTCGATCCAGAAAACAAAAAATAATTCAAATTTTTTTAAAAACTAAAATAATATTTGATACATTTTTGCATAACTTTATGTATTATTTATTGTTTCTCTTTAGCTTTGAATGGAAATTAGAATGGTATCCAACATAGATGAATCATTTATCCGTAATAGATATTATTATTATTACTTGCTTTCGGACAAAGTACTACCTGCAATAGATAGTTTTGAATGGAACAATAGTAGGATGGATGAATTTTGTGAATTTATAGATACACAACTTTAGCAAATGGCATACTATAGTGTGTCGACAAGGAATCTTATTGGCATAGTCCTTATTGATACATTGTACCATGTTGATATTCAGCACAATTGACTCATTGTTTGGACACTTTTTCCAAACTTATTTCATTATCTTTTAATTTGTTTCTTAACTTAATTAACTAGGAAGGGCCCAATCTCCGTATCGGGTAATATCGGCCAATATAGGAAGGGATTAGTTCACATCGGGACATGCCAAAAGTGATATGATACAGCCAATACTACGAACAATTCTTTAATATTATCATTTTAGTTGGAGGTCTTGAGTCCAATACTTGCTAGCCACACTAAAAGGCATGCTAAAGGTTGGACAACCCAATTGTACTTGAGACCTTTAGTGGAAAGGGGAAATCTAGGGTTAAAAACCCAAGGGGGCAATAAGTGAGTGGCCCTTATAATCTCAAAAATATTAAGACATATTTTCATGATGGAACCATTCTATACTTAAATATAATAGGGACTTCATGATGGAAAATGTATGGCATTTACATTATTATGAAATTACCTAAAGACCCTATAGAAAAGGGATCATAAAAGAAATCATACAATTGCCTTTAGGCAGGCTATTTCTGGTCAAATTAATAACAGGACAAAAGAGACAAATCTTACTTCTAAAAAGTAGTATACACAAATAATAAATGAATGGAAAACCCTATGATATTTCACCAGTACTTTGAAAATATCTTGACATCATCCTTTCACCATTTTATTTGCCTTTCTGCAAGTGTATGTGAGTTTCTATTGACTTGTACCTATAAAGAGAGTATTTATTGCAACTAGGAAAATAAACAGCAATACAATTTAATCATCTCACCTTTGGTAAGTAAGGAACGCAGCCAAGGCCCATTGACTTGTTTCAGTAAGAGAACAAAAGACAAGTTAGACTAATATGTAATTTTTAAAAAATGGTAATGGAAGTAAACTAAGTATATCCTCTACGAAGTATACCTTGAATATAAACATTAGGGACCCCACCACCTGTTGGTGATAATTCGAAAGTGAATGATCACGAAGAATCCTCATCAGAGAACTAATAGCAACCTATTCATCAAAAACTTTTCTTAGACAGTTCAGTGGATCAAACATGATTTCAATGATAAAACCTACCGTGGAGTAATAATCCTCAGAGGTTGCAAAAGATGGCCACAACTCTGTAGGTAATTCTTCCATTGGGACATTATGCTGACTGGTGTCACTTGATGCACAGTTGACTTCTCCGTGTGATCTAGACAACCTCTGCTGATTAAGCTTATGTACATGGGGATCCAGAGCACCAATGATACCAAGAACCTGAAGAAAGAAGATAAATAACAATCCCATATTGTATGGTGGTCTAAATTCCATTGGAGATCACAGTAAACTACCTTCAACACTTCTCGTCTAGTTGACCACGCTGACTCACCATTCAACAATTTTAATAGTAAACCAAGCATTGACGGATACTCGTTGTATGGAGTGATAACATAACTGAGGATGAAGATAGAATGGTCAGCGAGGTTAGAAAGCAAGAAACTTATAACACATCAAAATAGGCGTACATAACAAAGAGGACATACTGTAAATATGAAGGACAGATCAAAGCAAGTACTAAGGAAGTAAGATGTTAGACAGTAGTACTAATAATGTTTGAATGTTAACAAAATATAACATTTGGGTTTCACTTGGAAAATGAAATGAACTACACTATCTAATTTAGCTTATGAATGTCACAGTTTCATCCCTATTGCAAGAAAACGGCTGGGCAAAACAAAACCAACGGGAGAGAGGTGACAAGAAAGACCTTTTTCCATAGTACCGATATTGACAGCTACTGATGTTGGGGGTCTCTTTCCCAATCAATTCGGTAGAGAAAAATGAACGAAAAAGAACAATCAACAATGGTGTAAAAACATAGTACGGTTGTAAAAACATGTAAATGAAGAAAAAATAGATATTGCAGGTAAACCAATCGGCAAGGGTTACTATTATTTCATTCAATTTCATAACTACTAAAAAACAACACATAAAATACTTAAAACTACATCTAAATATATAAAATACTTTTTTCTAAATTTTAATAATTTATTATTAATTATTTGTTGTTCCATACAAAAAATGATACTCTGATCCAAAACCGACGATATTGACGACATCGCGGATGCTGATAATCATAGAAAGGGTCCAATATCGATTCTGATACTGTGAACCTTGCTTTTTTTCGAAATAGAATCGGGGGTTACCCGATGCTTTGATACATAATATAAAGGACAAAACTCCTGTTGTCTAAAATTGTGGAGGCATAGGAAAAACTACATAGCCATTTCTGAAGAATATGGCAAATAATTTTCTTCTCTCCTATCACAACCTTTTGATATAACTCTCACATGGTTGCCATCATAGCCCACTTTTCGTCCTTGAAAGGCTATATAAATCATTCAATCTCATCAGCATAAGTTATAGCCTTGGCTCACTCAACTGAGAAAACTACAGCCTAACAGACCCTTCTGTCTAGCTCACCTATTGTGATAGCCATACACAATTGTAAGACTTCAACATCAACTACATGAAATTTTCAATCAAAAAATAATCGTTAATAGCATCACTAATTTGAAATAGAGAGAAGAAAAACAATGAAAGAGAATGGGATATCAAGAGAGGTGGACTGAGGGAGAGTCTTACATATTGCCATATAGCATCACTAATTTGAAAGAGAGAGAAGAAAAACAATGAAAGAGAACGGGATATCAAGAGAGGTGGACTGAGGGAGAGTCTTACATATTGCCATATAGCATCACTAATTTGAAAGAGAGAGAGAGAAAAACAATGAAAGAGAACGGGATATCAAGAGAGGTGGACTGAGGGAGAGTCTTACATATTGCCACCTTGCAATGGACATCATAGCCAGAGATAGGGATAAGACTTTGTGTTCGGGCAGACAAAAAAATAAAGGGAGTGAAGAGGGCAAAGGAAAAACTTTTATACCTCCTCTTCTGTAGTTAATTTTAAAATATTTAGTAATATCCATATCTTTAAGTTATTGGAATTGGGCCCAATTTCATATTCAAAAAAAAAAGAATGGTAGGAAACAGGTCACATTTAAGTCAAGGCATGTCTAAGCGTTGGCATAAGGTTACGAGGCGATAGAGGATCTAAAACGTCTAGGCGAGCACCTAAGGCGATGAAGCAGGGGCCTTTTAAAACAATCGTCATATGGCATAAATCCTATTTCATCCTAGATACATTTGAGTTTGTTCTGGTCAAATTTCACCATTAGAAGGAGAAATATGATGGCCTCTATCGTACTACCCAAACTACATGTATTGAACGGTACCACTTCAGTCCACATTCCATATTCATCAACATCTAAGTTTCTGCACACAATTATGGTTCAGCTATGTAGTGTCCTCTAACTCAAAGGCTCCATAGATAATTTGCCGGAACTTTTTTCAAGCACCAATAAACTTGATATCAACACTCTTAGCAAAAGAAAAATATGAACCAGCCTTCCACATAAAATTAGGGTTAACTGTTAGAAAACCCTTACCACCTGCAAAAAAAATGGAAATTCCACGTCTTATTGAATGTTACATTTCTCCCTTTCCATCAAAACTGGATATAAGGATGAAAATATAAATATCCTCATAAGAAAAGAAACAATTCGAAAATAACAAATAAATAAGAATGACATTTGACAAAATCACCCACACCCCCGGTCTTTCTAGCCGGCACTGAAAACCAGTCTCCATTGACTACAATGATGAAAGTAACACACTTTCATCTACATATCCAGTAGTTGCAAGGGCAAACTGGCAGAAGGATCAAGAGATGAGGATGGAGAGAGGGAGGAGAAAGTTGGTGCAACTTGGTGGACGGAGCGGGCAAGGAAAGGTGACAAAGAAAGAGAGTGGGACCAGCGATTAGGTACATTGATCAGGGATACTGACTCCTCACTCATGAGGCCGCAGGACAGAGGAGAGGAGGAAGATACCATTAAGGAAAAACGCCTTAAATATTGTTTTGAACTTTTTTTAATATTCTAGTTTGGGAGAATCATAGTTATTAAAGGCGCAAGGCACACCGAGGCGCGAGCCTCGTAAAGGTCAAAAACAATATAATAATATTTATACATCATATGACTAATGACTATATGTAATAGATATTGAAAGTGGACGTGCCAAAATAGTCATCGGGTATGACTATAAATCATGTGGGCTTTTTTTTCCTTTTGATCTACTGAGCAGGCAAGCTACTGATAGTTAGGGCTCGTCTCTCCTTTTGATCTTAAGAGACTTTTCAGTTTCCAAGTTATATTAACTGTCAGATCTAACGGCTATATCGTATGGACACATACAGCAAGGTAAGGACACGGCAATACGTACACGACATCTATTCGGTGTGCCCTAGTGTATTCCGAAATGAAAATTCTAAGATGGATTAGTAACAAATTATGTTACACGAACACACACAATACTACATGGTAAGGACACGGCAGTCCGGACGCTGAACCTATTGGTATGTAATATATTTTGGAGTATCCGTTTTAATACTTGTCGGATATGCGTCCGATACGACACGACCCAAATTTTTGGAGTGTATTTGCTTTCTAGGTAGCAATAGATCAACAATAGGATGAAATCGTCTAGGTGGTTTGAGACGCTGAACCTATTGGTATGTAATATATTTTGGAGTATCCGTTTTAATACTTGTCGGATATGCGTCCGATACGACACGACCCAAATTTTTGGAGTGTATTTGCTTTCTAGGTAGCAATAGATCAACAATAGGATGAAATCGTCTAGGTGGTTTGAGCTTATAAAACACAGACCAATAGAATGAATAGATGCAGGAATAAGAAGAAACAATAATGCCCTCGGGGTAAACCTAGTAAACCTAAACGAACATGAATTAAACCTATAAAGAAGGGTGGTGCTACAAGAACATGGCCTCAATAGAGCCGAATGGAAGAAAATGATTCAACAGTCGGACACTATAAGTTTGAAATAAAGGCTTAGTTATTGTTGTATTATTTTGTCCATCTGTCCTACTCATTTCTAATCTCGTTAGTTTTAGTTTTCTAGCCAATTTCTCTCTCATATCCTTCCTATGATAATGTTACTGTTACCAAAGCACCACCTAGGAGGGTGAATTCTCTACTACTACCCACGGTCAACCACACTGATAAGCTCTGCATGAATCCAGATTGCAACATCCAGAAAGAAGAAAAATGGACCAAGTTTTGAACTAGAAGTGAATATAAGTCTATAAAGCTTAGAAGCCAGAAGCGGGAGCGGGGACGGAAGCGGGGGCGGGAGCGGGGGCGGAGAAGCGCGACTACTTAGAAGATTCTAAATTTGGGAGCGTGATGGGAGCGTGCGCTAATAAATTTTTAATGTTTATTAATTATTGTTATCAAAACTTATAAATATCTTAAAATTTATTAGAATTTATAAAGTCCAGTTCAAAGTTACAGAGAGATCTTTCGCATGTTAATTTTTTATGACGTCAAAGTAAGAAATCTTTAGTTTATTGGTACTTTGATAAATTTGTATTGAAAATATTCCAATTTCTCTCACAAAATCTATGTCATCTTCTAAAATTATGGTCATATTATGGGAAGCGATCATGTCGTCGGGGAAACGAGCTTCCGTCCCCGAAGAAACGAAGCTCCCGTCATCGGGAAAACGAGCTCCCAAGTAAGAAACGCCGAATCGAAGGTTCTTACTGAGATTCGTTGACCTCCTAGGAGTTTCTGGCTTCTAAGCTATAAAGTAGAAATAAATTCATACTTTGAGACTTGGCCACCAGTAGAAGCTGACTGTAAGGGAAAGCCTAAACCAATCCAAGAGGAAGTAATGTAGGCATGCTTAATGTAAATAAGGCTATGATGTGTGATCTCTCCAAGACAAAAGTTCTCATACCCAACAGCTTAAAACTCATAATGGTTGTTTCATGGATATCTGTGCTTAGCCATATGAAGCTCGTGAAGATTTACAAAGAATACTAATTCAAAGAATGTAAAGCATTTGACTAAATATAAAGGTGTCTGAATTGTATGATAAACTTTCAGCCATGAAAAAGAAATGTTGATGGAATATGTGAGAAGACAAAACAGCTGGCAAAGCATCCAGCATACCCTGTGCTTTGTACAACTTGACCAAGAGTTACCACCGCCACATCCCGTTTTGTAACTGCAGTAGCATCAATAAGAGCTTCAACAATTAATTCCATTAACTCGGGAAGATATTTCCTCATAGCAAAGCCTCCCTATACAAACAGCAAGAGAGTGAGTTTTCTTTATCCGTTTTTTAAAATAATTATCACTTGATGCAAAAATAATTATATACTAAGCAAATCAAGTAGTCGTTTCACTTGATACGAAGATGATGCTGAATAGGCTTGGATTGGAAATAATTCACCATAAATTTTAGAAGTAACATGCCAATAGCCATATAAAAGCTAAAATCAAGTAGACGGCAGACTGGTTGGTGACTGCCAACAATTTATAAGAAAAGATAATTTTTGCTTCAACTATGAGTCATGAATAAATCAACATATTTGGAAAGATACAAATATAATTATAGTTTAATGATGAATCATATTTTGGCCTGGGCCTCATAGGTAAAAGAGAGTCATTTTGCAAAGTTCAGTTTATAGGAAGACAATGCTGATTAAAACTTGGAAGCTCAACATCATCATCATCATCTAAGCCTTCTCCCAACAGAATGGGGTCAGCTATGGAACATAAGAAAGCTCCATACAAGATTTAACAAAATCTTATAACCAGTTGTCAACTTCAACCCTCTATGTTGGAGCTGAATTCCCAGCCACGTTAGCTATGAGCATGAGAGGATCATGTCATAAAATCTAGATGGCTAGTTCGCAGGTAGGTACACCTACCTTTTTTGTTGCAATTTAAGCTCATGCAACCAAATAGCACCCTTCAAGTTCCCCTAGACTAATAAAGAGTCTACACGAATAAGTAAGAAGATACAATTTGCACATCTCCATGGCATATTACGCCAAAGAGTGAAGGAATGACAAACCCAATGATTAAAACTTGGAAGCTAATCCACCATAAATATTTGGAAGGAACATGCAAATGGCTAAGAGTAGAACACTATAAAGATACAAGCAATTGGGTGGAAAAACAATTCTAACTGTCAACAGTTTAGCAACAGAATAGACAATTTTGTATTTAATTATGAAGTAAAAAGGTATAGTATTATGTCTCTACTAGACAACATGAACACACAACATCTCAATAATCACAACTTCAAAAACTGCACGGTAGCAAGTATTTTGTTAAGGAAGAAAGAATGAAAAATGAGTTGACCAAAAAATGAGAACATGGTATCAAAACAGCAACAGGAAAGAGACCTACCACTTTAGCAAGCTCCCCGATAGTGGCAAGCACTCCCGTAAGAATGGCATTATTTGCAGTGACTCCAGTTTCACGCAACCTTGCCACAAGTGCCTAAAGGTAAGTTCGGATAAGTACACAGTTATTGAACTACAATTGATACCTACCTCCTGGATGCTAGATGAGCTTGGTTCTAATGCCCACTAGGAGCTAAAATATTAATGACATTATCTAAACAAAAAGTTGGATGAAAATATAATGACCCAAATATACCTTATGAATAGGGGAAATATATGGAAGTACTAATTGTTCGCAATTGCGAATCAAGCATCCCAAGAGTTTGGCACTTTCTTCTTTGCACTTGCCATCGACGCTGTAAGCAAAACAAGAAATACACAACACCAACTAATTCAGGGTTTAAATTTGAGCAAAGATATAGCTATTACAACCTCTACTAGCATTAGTGAAAAGCCACATTTCCTACCTTTGTTCTAGGTACATTAATAGTTTTATAAGATGTCGACGAAGTGCTGGAAGAACGTAAGCAGGATTCTTTTCAGACAACCTGCCAGCCAGTGATATTGTAAGCTCCCGAACTTCAAAGTCCTACAGTGAGAAATAAGACATCCAATGAGCATTAAGACACGGCATGGGCATGTTGCATTACATTTAGGGCAAAAAATATGAATAGTCAACTGCAGATGCAATATACATGCACTAAGACAGATGAAAGGTACACAACTAAACCCTTTTAGAAAGACCTCTCCGAAAAGTAGTAGCTAAGAAATATAATAATACAATTTATACCACATTTATCTTTAAAAAGTAAGAAAGGAAAGAAGAACGTGGACTGCCAGAGAGCGTTGCATAGGTTTACCCGGACATATTTTGCATACAATATGAAACATTAGGAATTATGACATTATATCAATACTCTGCCAGTCATTGTTCTAAAAGTCGGCCTAGGCGGCGGCCGCCTAGGCGCTGTTCGGCCGCCCGCCGCACCAGAAACCCCCTAGTCTACCGATCTAGGCGTTTGTTCGAACCTAGACGGCCTTTTAGGCTATGCAGGAAATTTGAAAAAAATTCAAATTTGAAAATTCAAAAAAAATTAAAAAATTTCTACTTTCTAATATATATATATGAGAAATTTTGAGTTACCCCCCACTTTTTTTACCCATATTCAGTATGCACCACACATTGTTTTCATAATGTACATGACCCCCCACTTTTGACATAATCCGTCCAGTCATGACGGTCAACGGCTTTGACACAAAAAATTTGACGAAAATGTCCCTCAATGTCTTCTTCCATATCCCCCTCCTCCCCCCTCTCCGCCACCGCCGCCCCGCCTCCTCACCCCATTCCTCCCCACCCCCTCCCTGCCACCGCCGCTGCCACCCCCCTCCTCCCTCTCACCCCTCTCCTCCACCCCCCCTCCCCGCCACCGCCCCCCGTCCTCAACCCCCCCCCTCCCCGACACCCCCCCCCCTCCCCGCGCTCGCCCCCCCCCCTCCGTCGTCGACCCCCTCCCTTCCCCCGCCGCCATTGCTATTACTGCAGCTACCCGCGAGGGCGGAGAGGGGTGGAGGGGTCGGTTGCGGAGAAGGGTGGTCGATGACGGGGGAGGGGGGGCGAGCTCGGGGAGGGTGGGAGTCGATGTCGGAGAGCACGGGGTGGGGAGCGGGTGCGGAGGCGGAGGCTGAGGCTGTGGCGGGCTGTGGCGGGGAGAGGGGGAGGTGGGGAGCGGGGGCAGGCGGCGGTGGCGGGGAGGAGGAGGGAGGATAGAAGAGGAAGAAGAAAATGAAAAGGGACATTTTCGTCAAAAAATTTGGTCAAAACAGTTGACCGTTTTCTGGACGGATTCCGTCAAATATGGGGGGACATGTACATTATGGAAAAACTGTGGGGTGCACCCTTAAATAAGGTAAAAAAAAGTGGGGGGTAACTCAATATATATATATATATATATATATATATATATATATATATATATACACACGACTGCCTAGGTGGTCCTCCGCCGCACCGATTCCGCATAGCAAAATCTATAACACTGTTGGCAGTATTCAGTATTCACGCCCATCTCTCGTAGGTCAGCTTTCAATTTTCCAAAAGAATGAAAATCATACAAATCGTGCATACCCCATGTATACAATCGACATAGTTGAAGGGTATAACACTAACATTACAACTTATAATCTAGAAACACTTCCTTTAGCTATTGATTTGTCCACGACTAGCAACCCAAATTGCGAAAGGAAAAACACGACAGCCCTAATATGGACCATCACCAATTTCTCCAGAAAATTTATGATCGTCGACATACATGAGCTGAATTATGTAGAATACGAGTTTCTTTACAATTTTGATCCAAGTACACCAATAATACGCCTGAGTATAAATTAGTCAGTGTTAAGTAGGTCAGGAAGTGCATCAATGAAGAATAGCAAACATGGACATGTCTTGAAAATTAAATACATTGCGATATGGACTTGATAACTAATTATGAGCTGATCTTGAACCTGTAAATTAAGCAAGTAAACATACCAAGTTGATTACAGCCTTTTCTCCCAAATAAAGGCCATATATATATAGGGAGAGAGAGAGAGAGAGAGAGGGAGAGAGAGAGGATGTCTCCTACGCGCGTCCGCCCTCCCTATGCGCCTGCTCCCTCTCTCCTCCCGATCCACCCTCACCGCCCCCTATCTTCGTAGCCGTTTGCCCTCCTTCCCTTCCCTTCCCTCCCCTCCCCTCCCCTCCCCCTCCTCCTCCTCCTCCTCCTCCTCCTGGTTGGCTCCATCCACCACTCCCACTCCTCCCTCTCGTACTACTGACGGTTGGACCACAGTTGGTCCCCGTCGGAGAGAACGACATCTTCCTAGGAAGGAGTCTGCTCCTTCCAGACCGATGTCCGGGGGGGCCGTTGGCGCAGGATTAAAACCCTCTCAGACTCAGTCTTATGCTCAACCCTCTCGTTCCCCAATGGCACATACTCTTCCATCGGGCAACTCTGCGTCTAAAGTGTTCGACAGTTTGCCTAGGAAAACTGACATCCCGTTCCGGCCTTCGAATGACGCTCTCGCTTCATGGGCAGACCTATGTTACCCGAACTCTCCACTTTAGAAGAAGTACCCATGTCCATTGGGTAGGACATGGGTATGGGTATGAAATTCGTATCCGATCCTCCGTAGTGACAATTTGATCATTCATGATCCTTTATGGTGACAATCGAAAGACTGGTAGTAAAGTAGATAGTTTATTTTAATATGGTGGATTGGTAGTAAAGTTATGAAACCTTACAAATTTAATTACATGATATCTTTTTATGAAACCATCCAAATTTAATTATAAGCTTAAATATATAAAATAATTATTACAACTGTGTTTTTTTATGAAATCATACAAATTTAATTAGAGAGTATGTCTTTTTATGAAACCGTGCAAATTTAATTACATCTTTTATTAAGCCATACAAATTTAATTGAACAAGGAGGCCATTGAAATGTGTTACGTTAAGCCGATGAACGTTCGAGGAAGAAAGGTGATCAGGATCGTGAAGAATGACATCATGGAAATAGAAGAATATTGGAAGAATACCATGGTCCTCTATGTCATGGGAGCTAGACCGTACTTCGGTCAGCTTAAATGATTTGCCCTGCGGATGTGGAGGCTGAAAGAAAGTACGAAAATTTTCTCTAGAAAATATGGCTTCTACTTCATCAAATTCGGCCTGGCGGAGGACCTTGAGCGGGTTATCCAGAATGGGTCGTGGACGTTTAAGGGAAGATTGGTAGTTATGAGATACTGGGACCCCTCCTACAATTTTGAGAGAGATCGTCCGTACCGATTTGGATTAGGTTCTCGTGGCTCTCTCTCCCCAACTATGGTGCACTAAGACTATCATGAAGATAGCCAGTGGCGTAGGGAAGTCCTTACGCAATGATAATGCTACCACTAATAAGGATCGATTGTCATTTGCAAGATTATTCGTTGAAATCAATGCGGCACTCTTTACCGGATAAATTAGAGATTGACCTTCTGACATGAGACATTATATTCCAGAAAGTTGAATATGAATGGGTTCCGTCATGCTGCCGAACTTGTAGGAGCTTTGGCCACATTATCTCTCAATGCCCGAGTGCGAAGCCCTCTAATATTGTTCACCAGCAAGGTCAAACTTGGAAGACATGACCAATAAAGGGAAGCATTGCAGTACTATCATGGAGGTCGAGAACATGAAAATCGTTAAGCAGGAGTCCTTGAGGGCCCTCCAACCTACGATTTTGGGGAAGAGGAATGAATCAGGAGCTGATCAACCCAGCCAAGAGACGGAAGAGAAATGAGGGCGGATGCATGGAGCCCAAAGGGGGGGGTAGTGTATGGAAAGGGTACTCAGCAAAGGGAAGAAGGAGAGGGAGTACCCGAGGTGGTGGAGTCTAGCATGGTTATTTTCAGGGTCATGGCAGTTGGGCATGAGAGAGACCATGTCAGAGTTAGGAGAAGGTTGGAAAGTGGAGGAGTTTTGTGCATTCACCCGCCGGCAGGACATGATAACATAGGTACCCCATGAATAAATGAGACGTCGGAAGCAGGGACTCCTCAAGAAACGAAAGTCGTGCCCAACCCTATCTGGCAAGCCAAAGTAGAATCTAAGATGGAGGATGGTAAAACTATGGTGGGACGTCAGGATGGACTCTCTACTCCCCTTCGAGAGAGTTCGCGTGTCAACAAGGGAATCAACAATCGTCATTTCAATTGGAATGTGAGGGATATAAATTCGATAGGTAGATGGAGGAAAGTTCTAGGCTATGCCAAGAAATTCAAAAGCTCTATTATTAACATTTTGGAGTCTAAAATCAAGTATACCTCCAAGATCAAGAGAAGAACCCCGTTGCATTGAGATTTTGTTCACAATCTTGATTGTGGAGCTATGACTCGGGTTTGGGTCATATGGGACACCGGGGTCTGGCAAGGAGACATGATTCAATGTTCGGACCAAACGATTTTTATTAAATTCACCAATAAGGGAGGTCTTGAAATAGTGGTCGGGACGGTTTATGGGCATAATGACCGGATGAAGCGCTTGAGGTTGTGAAGAGATCACCGTCTTCAGCAACATAGTAGGGGACAGATGGCCTTTAGTCGTCATGGCTTCAATGCTACCCTCTATGCCAGAGAGAAGAAAGGGGAACGGCAGGTGCAGGAAGCTATCCTCGCAGAATTCCAAAGCTGTCTCTTATAATCTAGACTTAGCTGTATGGTTAAGTCTGGCCATATCTGGATGTGGGACAACCGGGCTATCCGCAACCGTATTTTTATACAACTGGACCATGCTCTCTGCAATGATCACTCGCTCGATATTTTCCAACTAAGTCGTGCGGAATGCTTGCTCCCGGGCACCAGTGATCACTCGCCTATTGTGATCAGATTGGATGATCAACCGGTCTTCAAAGGTAGGTCGTTTAGATTCAACAACGCATGGATTCATGAGGGATACGAGGAAATGGTTTACCTAGGCTGGAAGCTCGTAGTGCGTTGATCTACCCAATTTAGATTTGTTTTTTTGTTAAAATCTACCAAACAGCGGCTTAAGGACTGGAACAGGACGAGACATACTCTGCCGCTCCAAGATCTTGAAGCCAAACTTACTAACATTCAACAGAGAGTACACTAGGACCCCCTTAACTCTGCCCTCACAGAGGAGGAAGTCGATCTTCAGGAATCATTGCGTGGGGAGAGATTCTTGGATGAGGTTCAAGTTTGGCAACAGGCTAAATGCAACTGGCTGAGAGATGAAGATAGGTACTCTTAAGTTCTTTCATGCCATGGTGAAAGCTAGGTAGCACCGGAATGCCATTACGGACTTCTTGACTCGAGTGGGATGCTTATTACTGATGCAAATGGTATTGGTGATGAAGCGATCTGGTTCTTCGCTATTGTGAGGGAATTCCTCACGTGTATGCTGGACGACGCAGTTATGGATGGTGAAGTCACCATATTGTTTAGGAAGACGGCATCGGTGGTCTCTCACCTAATATAAGCGGATCTATTAGTTTTTGTGGAACCTATGAATAGGTCGTTTGACGTCCTTACGAGCATTTTCGACAATATGGAAAGGTGGTCAGGCTTACAGCTTAACAAAAACAAGAGCCAAATGTTTCTGAACCGGGCCTGTGGGCAAAAGAAGATTTGGTTGGGGAAGATGAACATTTCTGGAGACATGCTATCGGTGAAATATTTATGATTGCCTCTATCTATCAACTACGCCACACATGCGGATTATGAGAGCATTCTCAACTATACACAAGCTAGGCTAGAGGGCTTGCAGACCCAAACTCTATCTTTTGGGGGACGTTTTGAGCTTATCAGAACTGTCATTTTGGCTATTGTGATGTACTGGTTACAGGTTATTACGATCCCTAAAGGTGCTATTAAAAAGATTGAACGCATGTGCGGACTTTCTATGGAAATGAGGGATGCATGCGATCAGCTGAGAAGAGTTGTGCCGACCCAAAAGAGAGGGAGGTGTTGGTCTGAGATTGCTTACTCTCCTTAGAGACGACCCTACTTACTGAGACTACCCTGAAAGGGACTCATAAGACTAGCAGCCCCCCATCTTAACTACCTTCTGCCTACGCCTATTCTCACTTTTTTGGAAGCAGATACGGGTGATTCTTCGGCTGTCCCCATCACCTCCATCCTTCGACAGGGCGACGTATTTGGAGGAATCGAAATACTAATAGATGACGAGGATGCCCACCATCCCTTTCTATGGAACTGGAACCCGTGTTTTTTGCTTGAAAATGGCCACTACTAACTACGATATACAGCAAGGGAGAGTCAAACTCGAACAGTATTGAGTTTGGCAATCGACGAGAAGGTCTCCTCCCCCCCCCCCCCCCTCTTCAGATGGCACAAACTTTTGTGGCACCAAAAAATGCCTACGGGGGTCTTCGCTTGGAGACTTCTGCTTATCCCGTGAATTGGAACTGACGCTGGACTTACAAATTGTTTTGAAAATTCATCTCTGGCAAGTCCATACGGACAGGATGAATCAGAGGAAGGTATTTTCCTAAGGGTGACTTCTGTTCAGCTGAGGCAAATAACTTCTCGGTGACGGTTTAATTGCTCCTAGGTTTGAGAAGCACCGCTAAACCTAGGCTGAGCAGGGTTATTTGCTCAGGAAACCAAACTAGCATGTGGCATGACCCCTGGTTAGCTTGATCAAGAGGGGGGCTAGCATGTTTACGAGCTAAGGGGATCCATTGAGTTGGTAAGCTCTCTTATTCGGGAGGGGGAATGAAACTTTCAGGATCATTTGATAGAGGCGGCATAGGCGGTAGAGATTCGAACGGTAGACATCGATAGGCCGGACAAGGAGGATTACTAGGTATGGGAGGACATGAAAAAAGGTATATTTAGTTTCCGAACAGCTTCAAACCAAATCAAACCTATATCTGAGGAGGTGGATTGGGCGAAAGTAGTTTGGACTAAAGGAACGGCTGTCAAGATTTCATTATGCCCATACAAAATGATTCGTAATCGCTTGCATACTAGGGATCGCCTGAGTAGGTTTGGGATGGACTGCACGGATAAGTGTTGCATGTGTGACCATATAGGAGTCCAAGGACCATCTTTTCTTCTGGTGCGACTATGTTTGAGAGATCTGAAACCATCACCGCACCAATTTTGGACTGCCGACCACGCTCAGTAGGGATCTTCTATCGTCCCTGAATGAAGTCAAAGCGCAGAAAGAAAAAAGGGAGGGATCGTACAGGCGAATACGCCTTATATTCGGGACGGTGGTTTCGCATGTATAGAGGGAGCTAAAATGCGTATCTTTGAGGGCCTTGCCACCAGAACATATGTTGTACAAAGAAACATAGAAACTGACATAGATATTCTTGACCCTAGATGATTAGTTTTTGTGCTCTAGGCAGGATTATAGTTTTGTAATTTTTGTTTTTATCAATAATATTTTTCTTTGAAAAAAGAATATATATATATATATATATATATATATATGAGTTATTTGTATTTACCCACCCCCCAATCCTAATTGCAAATAATATTATCCCCCCCCCATTTTTTTGAAAATTACTACTACCACCCCCCCCCCCCCCCCCCGCGCCAATCCTTAAAACATAGGCATTTTTTTTGGCGGTGACGATGGCCGGGGAGGGGGGTGGGGGTTCGACTTAGCTTAACAGAAGGTTAATGACAGTACATAAGCCAAGATCAGTTCCTACATAAAATTGAAGTTCTAATTAAGTTAGGTTCCAGCATAATCTAATAATGATATGCTCAATCAAGCTAATAAGAAATATCATCAAATTAATCATAAGCAATGTAGAATGGTTACGTTATATACAACAGTTGATGTATTGAGCATTCTCTTACAGACTATATATCTTAAATGAAGCAAGAGAAATTGCATATTCATTATTAAGGTTGTAAAATTAAATAAGCCGTTATCATGAAACTCATGTTCAGTTCTCAATAAAGGCTTAAATATGAACTCTGAGATCAAGGATCAAAGTTTCAAACCAAGATTGGGCAGGCCTAGGCTGGATGAACCTTTACTCTCCTACAATTAACAACCATCTGTTCAGATAAGGTTTTAGCATCCTCAGCTATAGATGCATTAACAGAATTATACAGGTTGCTCTTGGCCAATAACAAACCAGTTCAGTGCAGCACTATAAATGTGAGATAACATCAACAAAGAAAGGTATGTGTCTGCCTATTTGGCATATCATCAACTAGAGCAGAGATGTACTTGTAGATACATGAGTCTTAGTGGGTCGTTGGCTCCACCTGTTACTTCCTAAGACACGTTGATGTCATCACCGTATTCAATATGTAACAGGCTAAGCATTTTGAGGGAAACTCATCTTAAGTGTCCAGCATTGTGACCCATCTTTATAATTGATAGACCTAGCAATCGTCCTTGCTACATCTTGTCACATTACCATATTCCACCTTTAAGTTCATCTTAAAAAGAATGCACTCCTATTCTGTCCTTTTAGTTCGTCAATCCACATATAATTGCACCAGAGAATTGTTATTAAGGGAAGAATTGGGGGTTGGATTTCACATGGAAGCAACGTTCAAGTCAGACACAAAGACAGGAGTATCTTTGTTTTCACGTAGTTCAACCAGAAAAGTAAGAAACGAAAGTTAACGGTAGTCAACCGACCATCATTTCCTTCTTTCCAGAGCCAATAAAGAGAGAGAGAGAGAGAGAGAGAGAGAGAGAGAGAGAGAGAGAGTAGAAGAAATAAGCATAATCGAGTTTATTCTTCAGAAGTTTAGCTATTCTTCAGGGTTGAAGCAGTGCTAGATTCAGTCAGCACTTGGCACATTTCCTAGGTTGTGAGTATTTAGATTTTTGTTGCAATGATTTTTCTAATCATAAAAAAGTCTGATTAATCTCTTCCTCAATGGCCAAGAGACATGAATGGAGAGAAGAGATTGAACACACTTGAAATACCAAACCATCTAAATTTATTACTTATAGCAGATCTCTGTTTCTTTTTGTCCAATGGGCCAAAAAATTGCATAATACCACCAAATGCCACTCAACCACACACATAATTCCAATATATGCTCAAATGGCAAGGGGATACATTTAGGATCATACCCAGGAGTCACAATGACTATTATGAATCCAAATGAACCAAAAGTCTAGGAATAAATCTAAATGAACTTGGCCTGCGGACGAGTACAAAAATATGGCATCTGCTGCTAATATGTATTTTTCTATACATCTTTCCTAACATTATGATACCATCATACAGATCAACGTTTTTCTCAAATGAAAATCTCACTGAAGAAATGTTGAACAGTACGTTGACAAACCCCCCCTCCCCCACAAAAAAAAAAAAACCAACCCCACCCCACCCTACCCGAATCCTATTAAGCGAGGAGTTTATGACATTTTGATATTTCTCTATAAAAAATTATATTGTCTTACCAGTTGCTGTAGTAGTCGCCGTCTCTAATTTACCCATATTGGATAGCCAATGCTAGATCCTCTGCTACAAATATCTACTCACTCCCATCTAAAGAAATCATTCCACGTAGTTGAGCTATTCCAAAACTCAACAGTTTCTTTCTAATCATTTAATCATACAAAGGGAACAGACAGAGGCATAGGCTACTGAAGGACCTAGTCCTTGTAAAGTATAATATCAAACCTAACATAATGTTTTCCAGTATAATGTGAAATCCTCTTGCCCTAAGAACTTTTATAGAGAAATGTCACCAAGTGGATAATGCCTTTTAAAGTAGAAATTGCAAATATATGGCTTCAAACAAAGGATAATGGTGTCTTTCTGGGAGAGGGATCAACCTGAAACAAGTTGAAGGAGCTACTGATGCATATTGTTAACTATTAGTATTATTACATAATATCTCAATAAGTGTTGACCTATATGTAATATTTATATTGCTATATATATATGAGTCCAACCCCTCTCTAAAGAGATTAAGGGTTTATTCTATTCTACAGGAAATCAGACTCTCTCTCTCGCTCTCTAAACCCTAACCCTAGCTGCCTCACCCCTCCCTTCCCTCTCTCTCTCTCTCCCTCTAAACCCTAGCCGTCGTCCCCCCTACCAACTCTCCTTCCCGCCGCCGCCGTCCCGCTGCAGCCGTCAAAAAAAAAAAACATACGCGAGCTAATATTGGAGGAGTTGATGTGAATATCGAGCTGCGCCGAGCAACGATAGTCGAATCAAAGAACCTGAAGGATGCCAAGCACTGAGGTAAACAGAAGTGCTGACCACACCAGCGTAGGGACCACAGAGACGGGGACACCGAGCACTGGTACGGCGATTCCGTCGATTCGACTTGTCGATCAGAGACTAGATAGTCTGGATGGCTACTCCACGTAGCAGAAGAAGATCGAGAAGACGCTTAGGGGACTGTTGTTGTCAAAGCATCTCAATGACAACCCTCCAAAGGCGGATGATCTCACATACGAGCAGTAGGAGACGGATGATAACAGATTGTTCACACTATTGATGAACTCGATGGAACCATGATTCGAGGATATCGTTCAAAACACGGATTCGGTGAAAAAATTATAGTAGGTCCTAGCGGGCATGTATAATGGAAAGCATGATTTGTCTCATACGTAGGACTCGGTTGTCAGCGTCTACCGAGATGATCAAGGAGACAAGTCACATCAGGATCACTTTCGAGCCTTTAAGGCCTTGACTAATGAGGTGAATCGCGTGTTACCTTTGACGACGGATCTCAATGAGGCAAGGACTCAACGCCCGTACCTCTATGTCATGGCACACCTAGCCTCACTTCGTCCTAATCCAGATTCTGCACGGCCTCAGATTATTGCTGGAGCTGAGGTTCCAACTCTGATGGAAGCCTACTTCCGCATACGGGCAGCGAAAGTAGTTAGGACTGATACTAGTGATACACCTGATGATCAATCTGCCTTGGGTGATGTTCATGGTGAATTCCGTGGGTCACGGTGATTGACGTGATGGTCGAAATGCTGACCATGACGGTGGACGAGGTAGTGGCGGCTGTGATAGAGGGCGACCGCACACATGCTTCAATTGTGGCCAATCAGAACATTTTCAGTGGTAGTGCCCCAAAGCTCCTACCGCCAACGTTGCATCGAATGCTCATGTCGAAGAGCGATCCGTGAAGATGACTTCAAAGACCTATGCTTAATTCGCTGAATTTCAAGCTCAACGGAACGGTGGAGCTCATATATCTGGATCCGCAGTCGGATACTTGCGGTGTGTATCGTAAGGCCAAAACAATGAGTGATATATTAGGGTGCGTCAGATCACATGACAAGCGATATAGGTATTTTGTATGATTATATATGTGTGGGTCGTGTGACAGAAGTTACTATTGTGAATGGCAATTCTCTAAATGTTCATGGAAAAGGGGGTGCATGCCTCTCTCCCAACCTACCACTCATTTCAGTTTCACACACCTGGAAACCCATTCTGTTCATTATACATAAGTCAGATTACTCATAACTTGCAAGGCTCGGTAACTACATGTGTAAATCGATCAAACCAAGCACGAGGTGATTGTTTGAAGCCGTAGAGTGCCTTTCGCAGATGACACACTTTACCCTCCCTTGTAACGAACCCAAGAGGTTATACCACATCCACTCTCTCTTCAAGGTCAACATGGAGAAGAGCATTCTTCACATCCAACTGAAAGGCCAATCATATCGAACAGCTAACGAGTTCCGCATACTAACTGAAGTATGGATGATGCAGACTAAGGGAGTAACCTCACCCATGGATCCAGGAATAAAGTTACTTCCCGATGATGGGATACTAATGACCAATCGTGATCAATATCATCAGTTGGTTGGATAACTCAATTACTTGACGATTATGACTCGTTAGGACATTTTAGTGAGTAGATTTATGGCTTCCCCACGAGTTCCACATTGGCAGGCAGTTCTCAGGATCTTGCGTTATCCAGCTCAGAATCCTAAAAAATAAATTAGTATGGGAAATCAGGGACATATTCATCTTGAGTGTTTTACAGATGCTGGCTGGGGTGCAAGTCTTACAGATCGACAGTCTACATTCGGCTATTCAGTATTCATTGGAGGGAACTTGGTGACTTGCACTGCTTGGTAACGTTCTTTTCTGATTGTTGTGTTTTTTAGGACTAGTAGATAGGAAGACTATTGGTAGGAGTATATGGTTGGAGGCTTGTACATGTTTGAATTAAATTTGTCTGTCGCATGTGCCGGCGTGTCCCTCAACCCATTTGAGTTGCATTGTCGGCTATGTCACCCGTCTACCCAAACTCTCCAGAAAAGGTGTTCATCACTAGATCTTCGAGTTCCGTTTAATTGTGAGCCATGTAGCTTAGCTAAACATCATCGTGCGTCATCCATTGAGTTTAAATAAAGTTATTTCAGCTATTTTTGAGTTAGTACATTCTGATATATGGGTCCATGCCCTATTGAGTCTGTTTTGGGGTTCAAATATTCGTTTCATTTGTTGATGACTACTCGCAAGTCACTTTTGTCTACTTAATGAAAAATTATTCCGAATTATTTGATATTCGGTGTACTTTTTATACCGAAATCAAAATCCAATTTTGGATTTCTATTAAATGTCTTCGGAGCAACAATTGTCGTATGTCTCGACAGTTCACTTCCCATCTTGTCACTTCCCATCTTGTCAGAAATGGGATTATCCACCAAACTTCGTATCCCTACACACCACAGCAAAATGATGTGACAAAACATAAGAACCGTTACCTTTTGGAAACAACTCGAGCACTTATCCAGAAAATTTTGAACGAATGTTCTCACGGCTTGTTATATAATCAATCGAATGGCATATGTTGTTTTCAATGACATTAACTTTTTTTCTAGGTTATATCCCAATCTCACTCTATTTCCTCTACCCCTAAAAGCTTGTTTGTGGTAAAACATAAGAACCGTCACCTTTTGGAAACAACTCGAGCACTTATGTTTCATGTCAGTACCCCCAGAAAATTTTGGTCGGATGTTGTTCTCACAACTTGTTATATAATCAATCGAATGCCATATGTTGTTTTCAATGACATAACTTTTTTCTAGGTTATATCCCAATCTCACTACATTTCCTCTACCCCTTAAAGTTTTTGGGTGCTTATGCTACGTTCATAATACTCCTACTACTCTTGCTAAATTGGAACCGAAGGCACTCAAGTTTATTTTTCTTGGGTATCCTAAGGATTAGAAAGGATATCATTGTTTCTTTCGACTTTGAGGAGGTATATCGTGTCTCGGGATGTTACCTTTATCGAGGTTGAGTTTCTCTCATTCTCTCCAGTTAAAAATGGCCCCAAAGTTTACCCAGATACAAAAATTCTTCTGTATCTGATTCAAACACAGTAGATGACCGTAAGAGTACCCTCCCCTATCGAGCCAGTCTCACTGTCCCAAGGTCGGCGAACACCAGCTCCATCATATTCGGATTCACCAAACATGCCCTCCCCCGTAAAGCCAGTGTCGTCATCAGAGTCCTCCGGCTGCACAGATTCACCACCGCCTGATCTATCACTCGCCCTTGTCGTGCATGCCGCGACCATCCATTGTATGTTGACAACTACAAAGGGCACGCGACTCACACTCAGTCCTTGGTGGCTATTATTGATGGAATTAGATCATACAATCTGCCGAGGAGGGACTCCAACATCCTGCTTGGCACGCTACTATAAAAGAAGAGATATGGGCGCTACGGGAGAACCGTACATGGGACTTAGTGTATTTGCCTTCTGGGACTTGTGTATTTGCCTTCTATGCAAATGGGTGTTCACAATCAAGGTAAAATTGGATGGCACTTTTGATCATCTAAAGGCTCGTCTTATGGCAAAAGGGTATTCTCGGATTAATGAGGTGAATTACTGTGAAACCTTCTCCCCAGTTGCCAGGATGACCTCTATGTGATTATTCATGTCGTTAGTTGTCCGATATGATTGGTCCTTACTTCAATTTGATATAAAGAATACCTTTCTCCATTGGGACCTTGAAGAGAGAGTGGTGCAACCTCCTGGATTCGTTGCAAGGGAGGATAAAATGTCATTTGCGAACATGTAGTTCCGACGGACATCAGCAGAACGGATATTATTTGGTGTCTATATTGATGACATCATGATTACAGGAGATGACAGTCAGGATATTGTTGAGCTGAAAAAGTTTCTAGACGAGCAGTTTCAGACCAATGATATAGGAGCATTGAAGTACTTCTCGGGTATAGAAATCACACGGGACGAGCAAGACATTATAATGTCTCAGAGAAAGTATGTTCTTGACATACAAACTGAAGCAGGGATGATGCAAACTAAGGGAGCAACCTCACTCATGAATTCAGGGCTAAAGTTACTCCCCCGATGAGGGGATACTGGTAACCAATCATGACCAGTATCGTCGGCTAGTTAGGAAACTCAAATACTGGACGGTTATGACTCGTCCGGATATTTTTTTTGTTGTAAGTGTAATGAGTAGATTTATGGCTCTCCACGAGTTCCGTATTCGCAGCTCAGGATCTTGTGTTATCTAGCTCAGAATCCGAGAAAAAAATTCGTATGAAAAATCAGGGACATACTCATCTTGAGTGTTTTACAGATAATGACTGGGATACAAGTCTTACAGATCGACGGTCTACATCCGGCTATTCAGTATTCATTTGAAGGAATTTAGTGTCATAGAAGAACAAGAAACAGAGTGTGGTCTCACGATCGAGTTCAAAAGCGGAATACCGAGCCATTATTCATAGTACAGCAGAGGTGTTATATTTGCAACATCTCCTAAAGGAGCTGGGAGAAGAAGCGGGATCGGAAGCAGCAGATATGTGGTATGATAACAAATCGGTCATCCATGTTTCTACTGATTTCGTATTTCATGAACGGACGAAACATATTGAGATTGACGTCTACTTCATCCGTGATGAATACCAAAGGGGAATGATAATATTTCACCATGTGAGAACTAGAGATCAGATAGCAGATATCTTTACGAAGTCTTTTTTAGGCCCTCGTGTTCGTTTTTTTTGTAATAAGCTGGATATGATTAACATCTATGCTCTAGCTTGAGGAAAAGGGTGTTAAGTATTAGTATTATTACGTAATATTTCAATAAGCATGGACCCATATGTAATTTTTCTATTGTTATATATATTAGTCCAAACCCTCTCTAAAGAGATTAAGGGTTTATTCTATTCTACACATATCTAGAGCCTAGAAGTTATAGACACTTTGCAACATAAATATTTAGACAACACAAAAATAGCACCATATCTTTGAACGAAAAAGCGGGATGCAACCTCAAATCACGAACCAAATTCATTTGAGCAAAGCGCCACATAATGCATTCAATTATTGCACTGCACAATATCCCAAACTAAAAGGGCAAGGGGGTAAAAGATATGGATTAATTGCAATTTGAGTATTTCTTAGATCGAACATGTATTTGCTTATATACTATGTTAGCTACTTGTTTTGCAGCTTTCGCCTTTGCCATGAACTTGTTTAGATGGATTACTATATACTACGTTTGATGCTATCCTAAGTTGTTATGAGTAGAAATTTGAGAGCTTCAGTTATTTGATATAAGTTTGATCGTGTTGGGTTGCTCTTTGTGATAACTATTTTATGTTTTGGAGTTGTTGTCGATGTAGATGTTGGAAGGGTTCTTTTGATTTTACTATAATTAGCTAGTTTTATGTTAGCTAGAGTCATGTGACTAATTGACTATATTGGTTTAAAATTGAAATGCAAGTTGTTATCGTAGTTTGCAGTATTGACCGATTTCGATCCGATACAGTCGATACTGATACGGTATGGCATGTCCCAATCCGATACCGACCGATACCCGATACTGACAGATACATTGGAGGTCTCCTTTTAGGTCAATTCGACAAAGAAAATTGAACGAAAAAGACCAATCAACAAGGATGTAAAAATATAGTAAGGTTATAAAAGCATGTAAAGGAAGAAAAATTGTTTATCGCATGTAAACCAATTGGCAAGTGTAACTACTATTTTATTCAATTTCAAAATTGCTAAGAAACAAGCATGTAAATACTTAAAATTATGTCTAAATGTATAAAATATACTTTCTGAAATGTTAATAATTTGTTACTATTTATTTGTTTTCTGATACCAAAAAATCCGATACTCCGATCTGTAACTGTCGATACTGTTGATACCCCAAAACTCATAGGAATGGTCCGATACCGATTTCGATACCGCAAACCTTGGTTGTTATATGCAATTTATAAGAAATTATTTGACGACCAACTTGCTCTTTTCTTTCGCAGAAGACGATTGTCTCAAAGAGAAAGGGGGTATGGGTAGTTTTAAGCAAGGGGATTGCACTATCCAACGCTAAAAAAACTGCCAATACCAAAACATACATGTACTGTATCCTTTTGGCATGTTTGATTCGATACTCACTACCAAAAAATCGGACGATAGTGAAATTATGGCCCTCTTTCCCGATCAAACCAATAATGAAAAAAAAAAGATGGAAAAAAAAAAATTAATAGTGCTAAAGATAAACATGCTACAATGTAAAGATAAAATTCTTTATCACACAATGTAACTATAACTGTTTTTCAAATTGTATACTATGAATTCAAAAAGTTCCTACATCTTAATACTATTTGATTCAAAACTATCTATTGTACGGGTACTTTCGTCTAAGTAAAAGAGACAACAATATCTATTGCAAGTGAATAATTCAACAATGTTGAAATTATTCCATTAAAAGCTAACGAAAAACAACAAATAATACATAAGATGTGCCTAAATATAAGAAATATTTTTCTAGTGATTAATATAATTTCTTATTAACCTTTGACTTACTAAAACCAAGAACTCCAATACTCAAACCCAAAACCTCCGCAACTCCCGATGCCATACTCGTTTGGGTCCGAAACTGATTTAGATACCGATATTGTGAACCTATGTTTTAAGTAGCTTTTGTTTTTTGTTATCAAAATCTATGATTATTATTTATATATAACTATGTTTCTTTATATAATAAGATCACCTAATAATACAAAGGCGTGATTTATTCCATCATATAAGATAACATTTAGGATATTTATTTTAAGACATTACATATACATGCAATTAGATTACATGACTAAACTTAGGGTGCCTAAAACCAAGGTTCTGAACTGAGACCAATACATTTCAGCCGTTTTGGATTGAAACTGGAGGGTACCAAGTCTAAGTACTACTCTTGGCCGATTTATGACACTCCAAAATACACTAGGACACTCCAAATCAATGTCATATCTAAAGTGTCCATACAGTATCTTGTCATATTCGTGTCCATACAACAAAGCGGCCAACTTATAATGGTTATCAGCCAAATATGACCAATATCGATACTATATACCGTAAAAATAAGAAAAAGAAACAAAGAGGGAAAGATGAGAAAAAGAGGGTTACACTAACGACTTGGTGGTGTTAGAATGTCGGGGGAGTGAGATGGACTGATGTTATCGTAGCTAATGTTGGAGAGGGGAAGTGGAAGAGGGCTGCCTGGTGGTGTTGCGCTACCACTAAACAAACGGCATAACAGAGAAGAGTAAGGGAAGGATGAGAGACGGTACCGAAGGGGGAAGGGGGAAGGGGGAAGGGAGAAGGAAGAGGTGACAACTATGTTAGGCTGGAAACAAGCAGAAAGATCTTTCTTCCTTATATATCATACAAGTATACATGCAAACGTTTTCTTTAGCAATTAATTAGCTACTCTACATGTAAACATTAAATAGAAATAAATTTTCTCCATCCACTTTATAGTAATTTATGAGAGAGTGCCCCGTGTAAATACCATTTTGAAGTAGAAATCATCATTAATTGAGGTTACGAATGAGACTTTAAAAGAGAAAAAGGACACCTCCCTTAATTTTTTTTCTATACGTAATTACCTAGTTGTCCAATCAAATTTAATGAACAATTTTAATTAGTATAGATAGGTAAGGGCATATTTGGAATAAAAAAATTTACGGTGAAGCCTGAACTTTTCCTATTAAATAGTAGTATAGATTATAGATATATGGGCTTGGACTTTGGGTCCAAATTTATTAAAGAGTTGTTGGATTCATCCCTTAGAAACCAGAAACTCCTAGGAGGTCAACGAATCTCAATAAGAACCTCAATTTGACGGTTCTTACATGGGAGCTTGTTTCCCCGATAACCGAGAGCTCGTTTCTCTGGCAACGGGAGCTTGTTTCTCTGGCGACATGAAAGCTTCTCATAATATGACCATAATTTTAAAAGAGGGCATAAATTTTAAGAAGTTAGAAAAAATGTAATACACATTTATCAAAGTACCAAGAAACTAAAGACTACTTACCTTGACATCATAAAAAATCAGCATGCGAATGATCATTCTGTAACTTTGTACTGAACTTTATAAATTTTAACAAATATTAAGATGTTTATAAGTTTTGATAACAATAATTAATAAATATAAAAAATCATTAGCGCACGATCGTATCACGCTCACAACTTTAGACTCTTCTAAGTAGTCGCGTTCTCCCACTCGCGCTCATGTTCCCGCTTCTAGCTTAAAAGGTTCATCCCAAATTTATTATAAGAGGTAGGTCTATGTTAGGCATTTATTTTATAAAATTCTAGTGGATTCAAATTAAATAAACTGATTTGGGTCATTAATATTATTATCACAATTTTTAATAAATATCCGGAAAACTTTGACATATGTTCACTTTATTACCATGACATATTTTGTTCAAGTTCCTAAATTAAACTTATCTCTTAAGTGTCTTGAGCCAATGGTGTAAAGGACACTTTTGCTCCCGACAATTGGGTTGTCTTTAACAAAAACTATGGAGAAAACTCTATTTTTTCCTAAATCTCCTCTTTGAACATTAGGGCTTTGGACTCGAATCAATCGTCACAAAGGATTTCACACTTGACTTAGGGAACATTTTGCCTCATCTACAACCAAAGTTTGGGGACAAAATTAGGGTCTAAGGGTAAGGGACATAGAACAAAAGATTCTAAAGAGAATAATGCAAGATAATAATTACAAATATCGAAATTAAGGTTAGGGTTAGGGTTAAGTGGAAGAATAAATACGTGGAATTACGGTTTTTTACTGAGGAGAGTTCCGAATCTTCTACCCAAATTTAATTTGAAGATGTGCACTTTCTAACATTTTCGGTCATATAAAATGTTATTGAGGGTAAAAAGTCCATAAAATATCACATGTTAGTCATGTGGGAAGGATGTTGGACAAGACGTTAATAGAAGGTGGTAAACTGATAATGAATAAAGAGTTCAAGGTGCTCATGTGAATATAAAAAGAAGTCATGGAAGTAAAGTGAACATATGTCAAAGTCAAACTTCATGGTGTTCAACTGAAATTAGCCTACTATCAATGTATTATTAAGAATATCATTTAACTAAAATTATCATCAACCAACATAGGTATAAAGTTATGCCTAAACCAAAGTTAAATTACTCGGCTCGGTTCAGAACCCTGGAAGGAGTAACCGGACTACTCGCTAGTTACATGGTATACAGTTACTTTTTCTCAAAAAATAGTGAATAATTCTAATAAATACGAAAATTACTTACAAATATTAAATAGAAGATCATATATATGTCATGGCTCTATTTGACAATAAAAATTATGAAAAATACCAATATCAATGTTACAAATATGTAACTGTGTTGCACATATACTCCAACAAAGTAGCGTATCTGTGCCTCTATCCATATCCATATTGACACGTATCCGACACAATACTTCACTGACACTTTTGTCGAATATCTTTCGACTATGGCTAGGACAAAAGGACCCAAAATATGGTTCAAAAATGATTTGAAACTGGTGTTATCGTGCAAAACATAATAGAGACGAGAAAATATCATTTCTTCACCGCAAATCCTTTCTAGAACTCTTGAAACCTATTAACTATCCAAACATGGTTAAGCATAGAAAACATTAAGCTGTTTTGTATTCCGGATCTGTACCATGTTTGTATCCAAATCCATATTTGTGTCTATGCAAATAAATAAATAAATAGGAACATTGGTAGAAAAGCTTAAGCTTGACAATAAAGTACCAACATAGGCTAGGAAGCATGGACATTTCAAAATTGCGGATCTTGTCGTGTCGGACTCATGTCCGACGCAACCCAGACATTCCAAAATACATTTGGATTCACCAAAATATGTCCAGTGTTGTCGTGTCCTTTCTGTGTCATGTTCTGATGTGTGTTCGTGCAACATAGAACATAGGAGAAGAAAAGAAAAGAAAAGAAAAGAAAAGAAAAGAGGAAAACCGCAGTCTAAAGATCCAACAACATTGAGAAAAGGGAACTGCAGAGAAGTCTAATTACTATTATTTTATTCAAGAAAAAAGGGGGGAATTATTTGAAAAGGAAAAAAAGAAAATAACAGTGTAGAGAAAGAGTGTCAAGTTTATATGGGTTTTAGTTGCCTGTCGGATCTTTTAGTAAACCTAACTTCAGACCCAACGTGCTAATTGATTAAACGGTTCCCATTAACAGAAACCAGCCCAATTAATCGTTATTTGGTCGGTAATCACCCTGACCAATTAGTCAGCCCGAGTACATCACTTTCTACTAGGACTTGCACATTCCTCAGCCAAGTAATCCAATTTTAATAAAACTGGCATAAACTATAGCATTTATCGTTATATATGTTACAAAATTAAAGTCTTGGAACCTAAAACTCCGGTACTCCAACCCAGATTCCAAAACAGATGAAACTGCCGAAACCGAAACCAATACTGAGTTTTTTTCATCATAGACAATATGGAGTTTCTATATAGAGTTCACTGCATGTATTCTACACCAAAGCAACTTTAGCTTAAATTTAATTGTTGATAAATCATTTCCCACCTAGTTGACCATAACTTTAAAGGTTACTATACAAAGATAGGGATAAATGAATGTATTTTATACAAATTGTCTTTAGATTGTGGCCTTGAGATTTTGACATGAAAATATAAATAATAAGTGTGTTTTGTTCTTATACTAGCACACTTTACTACTACTAGATATGTGTGCATGTGCATTTGCACATGCGTCAAAGTCCAAAAAAAATATCATTTACTAAACAACATGCATTCATGCATTTAAAACTCAGCATGCAAACTCAAAGAATGATGAAACGTCAACAGTTTGGTAATTTCATATTACAAATAGCAAAGAAAAACTGATGATGACAGGAAACCACTACCTCGTCATTGAGAGCAACAAATATGGAACTCAAACTATCAGCCTGGGCTAAGAACTCATCAAAAGTACCATTTCCATGCAAAGACAAAAACACTGATTGTCGAACAGTAACATCAGCATCAGCGACTGCTGTAGTCAGAAGCTTTTCTATTATCTGCAAGTAACCAAGAAACTTTAAGAAACACATGGTGTTGGAGACCAACCATCTTTTCCACAAACCTGCTGCTTTTTCACTAAATTATATAATGAGAAACTTAGTTTCCTTTAAGATATGTAGCTGGGAAATCAACATTTGTTAGTTGGGAAAACATTAGAAGTCACATGCAAGTCGGAATGAAGATGATTAAATTATTTTTCTTGAAACCTACAACAAAATTATGCTTAAATTGTATTCACTAAATATTTATGACAAACCTCTTCCACAAGGCGACGCCGCTTGGTTCCACCAATCCGATTGGACCTACTTGAACTCAACTGTGCACCAGGTAATACAGAAAAAGAATTCAAAAGTAATCTGCAACAGCATATGGCTGCATCTCTTCGAATGTTTCCATCCTCATCCTCTAAATAAACAACAACAGATACTCTAGCAAATTCAAGAAGCTCATGACCCTGAAAAACACAGCTGACTTTCTTTCAGGTCCCATCACAAAACTGCAAATTATGCAGATAAGAGAAGGTACAAAAATGACAAGCAACCTTAAAGTTGAAACTTGCTAGAGTTTGCAAGGCAAGCTGCACAAGAGCTGAAACAATTATATCTGGGACTTGCTGACTGTTGTTTGTAGTATTAGTGTGAACAGAAGAAATAGCCGATTTTGCCTGCAGATAGGGGCTTTTTGATAGCGTTGTGGAAATAGAATCCAATAGGCGCTCTTGTATGGTAGGCAGTAAAGATGGAATGCTGGAGAAAAGAATATATACAGATAACTCAGATATTTTACAGAAGGATTAATCTGCACTCAAAAGAATCTCAGATGAAATAATACCTGAGTGTTATTTGTTCAAGGGATTTAACAAGGGTAGGAGAAAGACCTGCAGAGAACATCAAATCTAACAGACTGCAAGCATGAGGTTCCATAGCAGGACCCATGGCTTTTGCAAAGCTTCCAACACAAGCCAAGGCCTCGAGGGACGGTCTTCCTTTACGAGGTGCAATCTGTTTATTGAACAGAACACAATTAGTTCCAATAAACTAACATCACATGATGCACACAGATAAAGAGGATGGAAAATAATGAGTCAAGGTAAAGTACTGCATCACGCAATTGTAAGGTAATTGTAGGCAAATATGGAACAAGTTCACCATCCAAAGCACCAGCCATTTCACCCAATGCAATGAACCCACTGGCACGCTCAGCTGGTATACGCAAAACAGCTAGGATATGTTCCATGCAAATCTGTGCATAGGGTGGTTAAGGTAGGGAATCACATTCAGTCACACGTATAAACAATAACCCAAATCATAAAGTGCACTACATAGATAATATTATTTAACAGATGAGAGTATAGTCACCACAATTAACAAGTAAGATAGAGTTACCCAGGATGATGTCAACCTTTAGATAGTTTGTCACAAAACGGTCACGCAAAAAGTGTGCAATACGAGGAAGCAATGATGTTATGCTGAGACGAACAAGGCGATCCCGATGTTGAAGGTAATTGATAATGATGTCCGCGACCTCTCTGTATCTAGACATCATAAACTCCCCCGTGTTCCTGAAAAGTAAAATTTGATGAGCCAAAAAAATGCCTTAAAAGTTTTGAGATCAGGAACTCAGGGCTATACTAGCATGATAACAGAGAATAGTGGGCATTGGCATCCAGTTAAGGTATGATGACAGAGAATAGTGTGTTGGCATCATGTTAAGGAAATCATTTTACGAACATACAATGTTAACTCCAAAACTTAATGATAAATTTGCACTTGACTGACCAAGGCAATCTAGGGGATTCTCCATCAATACAGAGATAAACTATGCAAACCAACTATATGCTAATATTGAAATTTAAAATAAAAAATAAAAGCATGACCACAGTACCTCAAGAGCTCCCCAACTGCAAGTAGAGAACCATGTATGCTATGGACCGGGGCATTTTTCCCAAGTCCTTCTTGCGCAGCTTCGCACATAAGATAATACCTAACGGCAGTGACATAAGATAGCCTATTAGATGAAATAACGACTACTTTAGCGAGTTAATCAATAACAGATAAAAATATATTTGAAAAGCATTGAGAATGATGATAGTATTTACTGGAACCAATCTAGACCTAGATAAAAGTCACATATACCTTAATTCTTAAAATGAACTTGTTATCAAGACATTATGTATAGTGAACAATACAAAGAAAGGAACTCATAGGAAACAATGGAATTGCCATTCTTCGCTCTTTTGTGCAATGTGTCATAGAGATTAATGCAATTTCCTATAGCAAATTGTATCAACTTACCTCTTACCTCTTCGTCTACTCTTTTTATTGAACTTGGAGGGTGCTCTTTGGTTGCAGCTTAAACTGCAACCCAAAAGGTAGGTCTACCTACCTGCCAACTGACCACCTAAGTTTATGGCATGGCCCTCTCCTCATAGCTACCTTGGCTAGGAATTTTGCACCAACGTAGAGGATTGACGTCAAGTCACCCGCCGGTCATAAAACTTTGTCAAATCTTGTATGGAGCTTTCTTCTGCTCCACCGACCCATTCCAATGGGAAAAGGCCTAAGTCTTGGATGATGATGGAACTCATAGAAAGATGAACAAATGTAAGAAATTAAATATCAACTCTAAGCATCAAATAACACTGCCACAAACATGAGGGACAGTCTCTAGGAGGAGAAATATTTAACTCTTAAGAAAGACGTCAACGACTGGAATACTATCCACTTGAAGGGTCTAGTAGTGATATTTAATCACAATAGAATATTTGCCTTTCTAAGACAAATGATAGAATAACATAACAAACTACGGTTTCGCTCAAATGATAAGATAGATTATTAAATTATAAATTCCGATCACATTAATCAGCAAATTTACATGAATATTGTGCACTTTAACCATGATACTGTTTTAAAGAATCTGGTATGACCACATTTCTGAAGTTATGTCAAGTAAACAAGGGTCAATATAATCATAACATTGCAAGGTTAACAAACCATTGCACTCGCCAACGTGTCTCCCGCGTCTCGATAACACCAAGGCAAGCTCGCAAAGCTTCTACAGCCCGTTCTCTAACCGCGAGTGTGGGGTCTCGCAATGCAACCCATATGGCATCCACGAATGCAGGCACGTGAACATTGAAGACTGTTGATGCATTTTCAGCCATTTCCTACCAAATGAAAGGACATATCAGGGATCACGTGCAAGAAATAGCCCAAGTGGTAAGACTGCAAGCTACTTGTGACAGATAACACTTTCTTTTTACTCATCCTTGATGTACAACTATTGCTTCATGAAGTAAGATCATGAAAATGTGCGTGGTTTGAACAAGAAACATATTTTCTAGAACTTTAAGAAGAAAGTATACAGAGCTATTTGACTATACTAGATGAAGTCATTTCAAATGGATGCCTTCTCAAGAAAATTATTTTCTCTCCCAGGGTTGCAAACAAATGCAAACATATATTTCATCCTTGCAAAGTTAGTTTCTAGAACCATGTCCCGAAAAGGTTTAAAGGCATAGTGCTCAGAACAAACAAAATATTTCTGTCTTATGATGAACTCTGTCAAGAGCATATGGTTGGAAAGGGTATGCCATCATATGAGGTAATAGATATGAGCTAAAGCCACACTACAATATATATACAAGTTTCTGCCAGCTCCAAGAGACTCTCTTATATGATTTGTGATGTAATTCCAATGTTTCTCTAGCTAAAATCAGATGTCTTTAATAATGATACAACATGACAAAAGGAAATAATTTCGTTTAAAAGACATGCATATAAGAAAAGGAATTTCCTCTTACTTTTAGGATAAGTACTGCTGCAAATCTGCGACACTCTACTCTTTCCCCTCGAAGCCAATCCAAACCAGTTTTAATCTGAAAAGGAGAGTGCGAATATTAACAGCTTCCAATGGTGATACTCTATTCTCGACTCCCGAAGAACAAGAAAAATAATTATTCGTAAAGAAGTGAATTTGGCACAAAAACCACTTGTTAAAAAATTAGGAAAAAAAACTAATATTAAACAAATAAAGAGACATGCAGCTCACCTGTCGCTCTACTTCACCAGCAGTCATTGCACCTCCAGCTCTGACTAGGTGTCCTAATACCCTACTAGCCAGGATTAGGACTTCTGGATCACGTTTTGCTTCGAACACTGTCCTCATGTAGCTAGAGAATTTTGAGATCTTCGATGCATTTTCCCCCAAGGTCTCATCTATTAACTCGTCTATGACTCGTAGAGCCTCCAAATTTTCACTGACTTCATTGCTTTCTAAGAGGTACGAGATGCGCTCATATAGCTGGTCCATGAAACGACAAAATAAAGATCTCTACTAAGATCACTATTTCCCCGTCAGTATGTGCTTTTAGAACAGATGCAAGCCCATCCTGCATACAGTAAACAATGCAAATACCATGAACATAGCCAGTTTGTAAGGAAAAAGTAGTAGATTCCGAAAATGTTGATGCAATTGAGAAAGCATAATAAAATCGTGTAACAGGTGTAACGAGAAAACACCTCAAAAGACAAGCTTCTGAAACGGAAGGAAATATCAACAGTTTCATTACATTTGAAGAGGAGAATAAACAGAAAGAATACAAACACAACTCAAAATATTAGTGGCCTACACATCAAACCAGCCAACAGAAATAACATAGGATGATGATCAATACTGATCAATTCGTGCAAAATAGAGGGGTATTGCCTCTGCCTGAGTGGCTTGTGCAAGTGTCTACAAGTCCACGTGTGTGTGTATGCTCGCACCTACAACCTTCCAAGACAACAGACAGATATTACATGTCTAATCAAGCTCAGACCAAACTTCCAAAACTAGCCCCATGTCATAAGACTCGAACACAATGCAGTTACAAAGTATGCATGAGCAGAATTAAGGGCCTCAAATGCAGCTATCAGAAAATATAAAGGCAATTAAGTCCGTCACCTCACTAGGATAAGAAAAGCAGACAAGTAGATCAGTAATATGACTCAGCTCGACTCAACTCGACTCTTTTGACTTGATTATAGCTTATGACTTGACTCGGCACAGCTCGAATCAAGTAATATGACTTAACTTGGCTCAAGTTACTACACTCAGCACAGCTCAAGTCAAGTATGGATGGTGAATGTGCTATTTTAAGCTTAGTTGTAGCTCTGTTGTACTCTGTGTAGCTTTTGAACATTCTAAATTCTGTTCAACCTCAAACACTTTGTTAAGCTCAAAAGCTAGATTCAAGCTCCAGCTTGCATCGTTTTGTTCTCTTGTCGAGTTGTATAATCGAGCATGAGCTTCCGTAGCTTGCAAGCCCTTAAAGAGTTGAGTTTAGCGAAGCTGCTCATGAGCCTATTCAAGCTCGAATATAATTTTCAAGCTCGAGTTCGGTTTCATCAATTTTTATTCTTAAATGAGTCGTGCTTGAACATGCAAAGCTCAGCTCAGCTTAATTGCACCCTTAAAAATACCTCAAGATAGGAAATTTCAAATTCCCTATCTTGCACCTTAAGATTTTTAACCTGATCCTCTTTGTGCAACCCTCAACATGAACTTGAAAAAACTCTATTCACGAATCTGATCCTCTTTTTGCACCCTCAACATGGAACTTGAAAAACTCTATTCACAAACGCTATATCAGGCATCCTATTTTATAATATTTGCGGTTTATTCATGCAAATATAGTAGCCCATTTACATTTCTCCATTCCTAATCACTTCAATGTTCATGTTTGCTATGTTCTCTCTTTTTCTTTGCTTTTTTCGTTCACTTTTTCTTTTCTTTTTTTTCTTTCTTTTTTTTTCCTTTTTTTCTTTTTTGAGAGAGAGAAAGAAAGCAACATTATTGTCCCAAATGTCTTCATTTCATAGTTGTCAAGAGGAAAAAAAGGGTTATTTAGTTTTATGGTCTCGTATAATATTAAAAATTTGCGTTTAGATCTCCATATTGTCCATAAGAGGATTTAGGTCTCGTTCTAACGGTTGACTTGGGCTGACCATCCAAATTGAAGACATAAACGCAAATTTTGAATATTATATGAGACCCTAAAAATAAGCAAAAATATGTAAGGGTTATGCGACTTGGGTTATTTAGTTTTGCACGGTGAGGGTCGTGTGACTTGGATTATTTATATTTTTTTATGACCAATCGAGAATGAGACTTGTGACACTCTTCTTTCCTGATCTCAGCAACCACACAATCCTCCAGGACACTAAGTTGCAAGCATTCAACAATGCGACCGGGACGAAAGACATCTAATGATACACGATGTCCATGGAGTCGTCCCCATCGAAATTGCCGTCAGAAGGGTTGTGTGACTACTAAGATCATGATAGAAGCAAACAACGGTGTCACAAATCTCATTCTCGATTGGTCATAACAAAACTAAATAACCCAAATCACACAACCCTCACATATTTTCATTTACTTTGTCTCGTATAATATTCAAAATTTACATTTAGATCTCCATTTTGAAAGGTCGACCAAGTCAACCGTTAGGACGAGGCCCAAACTCTATTCTGTACAATATAGAGATCTAAACGCAAATTTTCAATATTATACGAGATCTTAAAACTAAATAACCCAAAAAAACCACTTAGTCGTGAAAGGTCTTTAGAGCGTATGAGCAAAGTTCAAAAAATGAGGTGTGTGTGTATCTAATAATAAGAATCTATGTTGCACTTTTACGAACACTTGTATGGGTGTGAACACCAAGATACAGATACGGTATTGGGACATGTTCAAATAGACGCAAAAGTAGTTACCTACGTTTGCGCAAATAAGGATACGGACACCATTTTTGCCGTGTCCGTGCAACTTAGATAAGAACAGAAGCCCTCAGACCTCGAAGCCGCTTGTGTTGCTTCCTTCCAGGTCGATCGGGAAGCTTGCGGTGGCGCTTGAACCTAAGAGGGATGATTTAATCGGGCACATATACAAGGTCGCACTAATCCGCAAACAAAAGCGACACGCAATCTCCCTATGCGATGAGCTTCTTGCCTGGGCGCGCTAAATAAATATAGACAGAAAGGAAGCACGGACGCTCCGAAAACCCATGCCGTGAATCCGTGTCGCTGTGTCGGAATCCGTGTAGCTGTGGTGTTTTTATAACAGATCGGAAAGGAGGAAGACGACAACAACAAAAACATAGGAGAGAGAATCGCTGAGAAGGAGAAGCGCAGTGAGAGAGAGAGAGAGAGAGAGAGAGAGAGAGAGAGAGGTGCCTGGATCGAGCGTTGTCGACTAGCCGGAGAGAGAGAGAGGTGCCTGGATCGAGCGTTGTCGACTAGCCGGAGTTCTTCTTCTTTCGATCGATGTGAGTGGGATTTTAGGGATTTTGGGAAGTGCCTTTTTTCTTCTTCTTTTAACGGGTAAAACCCCCTTCCCCAACCGAATAATACCGATATATCGGCCGGTTTGCACTTGACATATATCGGCGGGCGGTGCGTTCCGTGGTCTGATGGAGATAGAACCGGACCGTACAGATGGTTGAATGATTATTTTAGAGATATGTAGTGATTATTTGGTAATTTTATTGCTTACTTTATTTGTTTGTTAATAATGGAATTTTATTCTCTTTGGACTATTAGGAAATTATATTAGTGTAGAGAGTGATTTCTTATCTTTTAGGATTTTATGAATAAATTTTAGAGATTGTTTTGATCAGCATCCATAGTGGCAACACTCCAAATACATACTTCAAATTATTAAAAATTGTATAAATTATTATTGTTGTAATGTCTCCTTCAAATTGGTACACAATGATACATTTCAAATTAACCTCCTCTTTTTTCTTCCTCTTTTCTCTCTTTATTTTGTTTCCTTCTTTGATAAGATTTTACCTCTTTCTTTTTCTTCTTTATTTTTTCGTTGTTAGGAAAAAATGATTACTTTTGGTGGGCCCATGTATTAATGTAGAGAAGGTGGTGTAGAGGTTATAGTATGCACACAAGGTGTTTGATAATTGTTCATGTGGTATAGGTGGAGCATCATAATGATACTTGTGTATCTTGTGGAATTAGTGCATATATATATATATATATATATATATATATATATATATATATATATATATATAACTTAATGGAGTGTTTGTGATGTGAACCTCAGTGTGGGTGTGTGTACTTGAGAATCCTTAATAGAACTTCATGTGTGCAACTAAGAAAAGGTGTTTCTGCTTCCATTGTGAGCACTGCAGGAACAATATAGATGTAGGTAGGGTGTTATCTTGTGGTTGTGTGTGATGTGAGGTGAGGTGTGTACTAGAGTTTTGATATTGCACTAGTGAAGGGTGTGTGTGATTGGTGTGAGACAGTGTAAGGGTGCACATGTGTACAATGGAGTGAGGGTGTCTTATATGAACAAGTAAGGAGTGTTGGACTTAGTTCAAATAGTGGGGTGAAGCCTCTACATAGAAAGTTGTAGGGGATGGGGTCGAGCAGTGCTTGACTGCAGGGGCAGTGGTAGGAATTGCAAGTGCGTGCATGGAGAAAGAGGGGTCGGTTCAAACTGAGATGAGGGGTACTCAGTACATCGGAGTATTAGCAGCAGCAATACTAAGAAGCAAATAACAACAGTAGCATTAGAAACTGTTACAGTAGCAGCAACTGCAACTTGAAGTTCAGCATGGTGCATGTGTTGGGAGCACGGGGGCAGCTCTGTGTCATTAGAAATGGGGGGGTCGAGAGCAAGGTTTAGTTGCAGTTGTTCAACTGCAATTGGAAATAGGTAGAGCGGTATATGAGGGTGGATAAACAAGGATTGTGTCTTATTTTGTGAGGTTAAGTGAGAATTGGTGAGCTTGGTGTTTGAGTATTTGGTGCCTTAGAGTGTGGAGTATGTGTGTGATCAGGTGTGAGTGTGAAGGGGAGGGATACTCCAGTGAGGTAATGCAGGAGCAAGAGTACCTGGAATGCTCAGGTGTGAACTAAAGTTAATATGGGTGTGTGAGTATATGTCAGAGGATACATAGATACCTGGGTTTGTGTGTATTTATTTAATGTTTGTATAAGTGTGGCATGAATGAGGGTACTTGTGTGTCCTGCAGGAAGTGAGTGAGTACACTGGGATGTGGAGTTGCTTTCCCCAACATGTTACAGACTGTGTGGAATACAACTGAGTTCAGCAATGTTGCAAGGATGTGAGTGAGGCGCATATTTTCGAGTGCCAAGTGTGTTAGGGTATTTGGGTGTTAGGATATTTGAGTATCTTGGTGGTAATGTTTGTGTGCTTGACTGAGAGGTAAGTTATGCCGTGTGGTATTGTATTGTATAGGTGTGTGGGTGAGTGTGTTGTATGTGTTTGAGTAGGGTAGTAGGTGGTATAGGGTAGATACTAGTGTGTGTGCAGGTGTTAGGATGCAACTCGAGGGTAAGTATAATATAGATGTAAACCCCCTCGATTAATTCTATAGATGGTCAGGTTTGGATTTGAAAATTTTTGGATTAGCAGCAAATGTTGAGGTTTAGAGTAGTTTGTCTATTAATTTATTTCATTTTAATTAAACCCTTGGCGCGCCCTACCGTTGCTATTTTATTCGGAGCCCAATATCAGCCTATAAATTCCATCGGACTATTGTGCTTCTAACTTGACTCGCCAATTTAGGCACTGGACTTTTCGTCACACAAAAATCAAATCTGTTGTGCCCTAAATTAATCGCACAACTTTCCGTATCCAAAAATCCATATTTAATTCTGTGTCGTTATCCTCAATTTTGAGATACCAACTTAACCCGTTGAGCCGGACCAACTAAAGGGTCCAAGACTGACTCCAAGCCCCCACCATTTTTGACCTTCGTGTCATTTCCAAATTTTGACCCCAAGTGCCCCCATTTAATTTAAAAGTGCTGGACACTTTAATTCTATTTTAATCGGGGATACCATTTTTATCAATCCTATTTTAATCCCCAATTAATCCCAATGGCCATTAAATTAAACCCATGCCAAACACCCAACACCCCCTCACCATGCAAATTACCAAACACAATTTTTGCCACAATTTTTGCATCATTTTATGTGTTCGTGCAATTTCCCGAATTTAAGGGGCTTAGTTGCAATTTATGAATTTATGTGTCATCACCATATTGGCCATGACCAAATGAAGAGCTCACCATATGTTGACCGTAGTCAACATTTCCCTCCCCCTTCCTTGCATGAAGAAACCAAGTCTTCATGTTAAATCATAGCCCTCTATTTTAAAGGGGAGCATCTCCACCCTCCATCCAATGCACCCCTCCCTATAAAACCATCACCCTCACCCTCACAATAAACCAAGCAGGCCCTAATCCCTAGGTGTGGAAAACCCCCCTCTCTTTCTCTCCTCCCTCCTCAATTTATTCACCATACAAATTCCTTCTCCATAATAATTTCCTCTCCTTCCTTCTTCCTTTCTTCCTTTCTTCTTGGAGAGGAACACCGAACTCCGGACGGCTGACTTCTCCCGACCCCGACGGCCCGGCCCACTTCCGGCGCTCTGAGGACTCCGGCACCTGTGCGTCCCACTGTCCAGCGTTTCCCCCATCCGCCTGTGCACTCCTCCCCGTCCGGCTGACCGACCAACCGACTTTGGTGCAACCACTCCCCGCTCCGGCCCGTGGTGCAGCTCCGGTTCCGACACCCCCCGTGCACCCCCGTCCGGCCGACCTCCCTGTCTAGTCCAACTTCATCACCACCACCACCATCCTGTCATCATCAACACCACCACTCGGCACCACCCCGCTGTAAACCCCCTGATTTTTTTAAAAACTTTTAAAATAATTCTTACACAATTTTCTGTAATTTTCTGGAATTAAAACTAAGATATTTTATGATTAAATAAATTTTAAATGATGTTAAATAATATTAAAATAGTATGAAAATAATATTTTATGGTGTAAAATGAAAAACTAGACATAGGATAATTTTTCGAGAATTTATTGGACCCCAGAAGCATTTTTAAAGCCTTAAAAACTAATGTATATTTAAACCAAATTAAACCCTAGAATTAAACCCGGTTCAATTGAACCAAACCAACCCAAACCAACCCAGACCCGGTTCAACTGAACCGAACCCAACCTTAGCGGGTCGGGTCGGATCTAAACCCGACCCGAAACCCGACTACCCGAACCCGCACCTAAACTTTAATGAATCTGGGTCTAACCCGCTACCCGCTGACCCGACCCAAAGCCGATCTGAACCCTAAACCTAATCCGACCCATAACACTGTTCCGGCGACCCCTATTTAACCCCCCAGCGCCTGAACCCTAACCGCCTTCCCTTCTCCTTTCTCCGCCCTCACCTCACCGTCTCCGTCTCACTCCCAGCCCCCGCCATCGTCGTCTCCGCCTGACCCTCTCCCCTCGCCATCACCCTCTTCCCCGACGACCCCTCGCCCAGCCCGCCGTCTCCACCACCAGCACCACCACCTATCTCCCCCTTCGCCTGAAACCCCTCTCCGCCCCAGCCGACCTCGTCGAGCCCCAGCGCCACCGTCGTCCCCGTTGAACCCCGGCTGCCTCGACGACAAACCCCCTCCAGCCAGCCGCTCCGGCGTAGACCCGAGCGTCCCCGACCCCGACGAACCCTCCGCCTAAGCCGCCTCGACCAGCCGACGAGTTACCCCGCCTCGTCGTCCTCCGCCTGCACCAGTGGCAGCCCTCCGGCGAGTCTCCAGAACCCTAACCGAAACCCTAGAACCCGGACACAGTGCATCGTGTCGAGCCGAGATGACTCGCGGACACGGGAATTTCAGGTTCCACGGAGCCCTGTTCAGGTAACCCGTTCTCTCTCCTCGTTGCCCCATTTTCCATTCCGCCAGTTGTGACACGTAGACTGTGTGACCCTCTCGATGCCCGTGCAACCCGCTCGGTGCGTCGCGTCCTGTGGCGATCGCAAACCTCGATCCAAAAACAGGAAAAACAATACCCCATTTTCCTCAGGAACTGAGTACGCCCCGCCAAACGGGACGACTTGGTTACGTGCGGTCTTCACCAAAAGGTGCACACCGTTGATACGGACGTGCGAGATTTCGCAGAAGTTGATTTGGATGTGCGTGCACACCGAAATCAACGCGTATCCGCCGACAACGCCCCGTATCCGCCTATTTTGGAACACATTGTAACTTTGTGTACACACGTCGGATCGAAACAAAACTTGCGCCATCGGACTCGTAGCAATACGCTGGTCCTGTGACCCAAGTTTGGTTCGATTCTGAAAACGTTGACAAAATCGTGTATCGTGGGCCCCACGACTCCACTTGACGGGCAATTTTGTGATCGGCTAATCGGAATCCAATTCTGAAAGTTCCGTTGAGTTCTTATCATCGTTCTAGGCTTGTTGACACTAAGTTTGACGAATTTGGAGACCTTTGACCCTGACACATTTTTCGGTGCGAAGCGGCCCACACGTGGACCCCGCTTTGACCAGAAACGGTCATTTTTGCCACTGTGTCCAAATTGGACTCAAGGACAGGCGTTTCTAGCTATTTGATGTCTTCTGAATCTGATGGTGATGTTTATTTCAGCAATCGGAGTAGTACCTGCAAATTCCACTGAGATCAGAGCTACAGTTGGAGCCAGAACCTCAGGCAAGTGTACCTTGCCAACATTGCAGTTCTTGTTACATATTTTCTTGTCTTATTTATATATTGTTGTACATGCTTGACCTAGGACCGTGTGACTTTACTTAACGTTCGATTAATAGTCGGGTGCCAACACTGTACGCAGAGTTGTGTAACGTCACCTAGAGATGGACATCGTGACCCTTTACATTCTCGTACTTGTCTTATCAAGTACATTATAACCCAGGACACTTGACACTATTCATAAGACAGAATCTTCCGGAGATATTCATGGTGATTCTGTGTAGGTTGCAGGATTTTGACATAGGCATTATATTCATAGATATTATATGACCTGTTACATTAGCTATGATCTTGCGTGACATGTACATGAGACGTCGTTGACATGAGACGTATGATTACATTGGGTGGGAAGAGACACACAGGCTACAGGCTGATTTCATATATATACTATATAGTAAAATACATAGTAACACTGCTACCGGCTCCCAGACACATAGCTTGTAGTGGTCTCAGCCTGAGTTTTAGTGATGCTCTCAACTTGCATTTCACATAGATGGTTATATAGTTTACCCTATTATTTCATTATTTCTGCACTGCATTTATTTTGGCTTGAGTTATTTTGTACCTTGCTATGTCCCCTGAGGACCTGGATCCGGATTATGTCCCCAGGATTAGCAGAGGAGATCCACCCAGAGATATACAGTACAGGAGCATTAGCATTAGTAGGAGCAGGTGCAGACACTGGAGCAGTACCAGATCCAGTAGACGAGTGATCACCGAGGGTATCTTCTGAGTATATGCTATTTCCATACTCAGTATTTGCTGTGGTTATCTTTATTCTTGTATCTTGACAGTTGTATCAGACTTATTCTCGGTTTGTTCTCCGAGACACTTTTATCGAGTTTATATTTTATTGAGATATGATCTTGCATTATGATTCTGATATTGTTGTATACATTTCTGTGGATGAGATTAGTATCAGTAGACCTTATTGTTGTATTACAGCTTAAGTACGTCCTGATGGATCCATTAAATTAGGTTTGTCCATCAGTGTGTGCTGCTGGCCATTGCCACGTATATAGTCCCTCGGTATTTTGGGACTGGGGCGTGACACCCGCGGCCACCCTCCACCGGCCGTGCTCCGTCATCAACGACCTCGTCGAGGTCGACTCTCCCCCTCTCTTGAATTATATTCCAGATTTTATTATTGATTTAAATATGATGTTATTTATATATATGGATGTATGTATATTAGCTAGGGTTGTGTTTAGATAATGTTGAAATATATGGTTAGTGTAGTGTAGTACTTGAACTATGTGATTAAGGTTTATATTGGTTAAGGCTATGATGATTAATGTGAATGTGGATTTTAATGACTTGAGGTTGGGTTTAATGATGGTTAATATGTTTTTAGGGTTTATGAAATGTAGTGATCAGGTATCTTGTGTTTAATGAGGTTGGATTTGGATGATGTACTTAGTTGGAGTTAGGGTAAATGCAACTTGTGAGAATATCATTACAATATTGAGCATGGAATGATAATTGTAGAGTATGATCAAGGACATGGGGATTCGACTTGTGGTATGTCGAAGGGATGTATTTGTGATAGGTGGATTGTAGATTAGGGTTGTTTTCTACATGAATTATAACAATTTAATTAAGTTATGTATTCGAGGAGAATTGGGTTTTTGACCTTTAATAAATAATCAGGATCTATAGTACATGATGGAAAATGTTAATTTAATTAGGAGAATTAAATCGAGGAGAGTGTACAGATGACTAGTTGATTGTTATATCGTACCGATAGTCAACTGTGGTCAACCCCCTAGTGACTTGTCCCCGTGAGTCGTAACTGAGACTGAGTTTAGGTGTAGATGTGTGTAGCATCCCGGTCTATCGTGGAATAGATTATTGATTTTGGTTTGTATCTATCTCTAGGTACTGCGGGACCTGAGGGCTTGGACGCGGTACCAGGACTCCGACATCAGCAGCCACACGCAGGCAAGTGTACCTTGCCACCCTGTATTTCAGATTACAGATATTGTTGTTCTTTATATACATTATGTGCGTATTTATGTTGACGTTCGATACTTCGCGTCCGGATCACAACCGGGTGCTGAGGTTCGTCGTAACGTCTTAGAATAATTGTTAGATGCTTTGTAGTACCTCGATGTACGTACCTGAGTATATCGACATCCACAGGACACACTCATACACTGTGATCGTGCCAGATTCCTGTATCCTGATACTGACATCATGACCAGAGACTGGGATAACGTTAGGGTCGAGTCTGTTGAGATTACTTCTGTGTGTCGAGACTGTTAGATAGAGGTTCAGGTTCAGCGAACCATCGTTGACCGCTTGGGAAGGGGAAGACAGTTACTAGACGTTTGGGCTCCTCTGCACGCGCTTATATATGTATGTAGTATCTATATAGTGATCCTGTATCTAGTGTAGTGGTATCACCCATGTGACTCTTTGCACGGAGTTGTGGTACGTCCCGTGTATTTCCGTGTCCGGAGCTACGATTTTATTTTGGACAGCCCACGCGTCGAACATTGTCTTTAAACTGTGTCACACTTGTTTGGTTATGATAGAGTACCCTGTTGTTGCACTTGTACTTTTCTGTATACTTGGCATGCTGTATTTTGTACCTTGTTACGTTCCTCTGAGGACCTGGTTCCCTGCCAGTTTTGCAGCATAGATGATTACGGAGCATTTGGAGTTGTTGTTGGAGTTGCATGCCTTACGAGCATGGTACCAGGTACTCATATCTTATCTACCGGCATTATGGTTATTTTACATTGATTATTTATTTGCTGTTGTAGTCTAGTTTTTATAGACTCATATTTCTTCTCGAGTCTATTCGAGTTAGTGTGTTATTGGGCGGCCGACTCTAGCACATATAGCTCTTTTTTGTATACTTCTATACATTGTGGATTGAGACATAAAGGTTTATATTTATGGGATATCTAGATAGTGCTCTTTATATTATACAGCTTATACGTATTTGAGTCAGACCAGAGTCTGGTCGAATGCGTAGCTAGTGTGTCACGTATTCCTGGTCCTACGTATTTTGGGACTGGGGCATGACATATTTTTGTGGTGGCCCATGCAGGTCCGTTTTAAATCGTCTTGGTCACCTGACTGTGCCAAGCGAGCTTGCAAATTAGGAATAGATATTATGATTATTGAATAGGATCTCAATCCATAATCGATTTTAAAAACTTACTTTGTATGTGATTATCGCCCTTGGACTTCCAATTTGTATTCGTTCAATTTCCGTCAGTATCGTTATCATTGTTCTCATCCCTTATTATTCGCGAAGAAGGATGCTTGTGCCTGATGATTTCCCTCCAGAAGAAGATCGAAGACCAGACGACAGAAGACAGAGTTTGTATAACATTCCCTTAGAAGATTGTTACCCTGAGTATGATAGATTGATAGGTTCTTTTAGATTCTAGAACTAGTATGGAAGGTTGGCAAGAGAGTTGGACCCAGTAGAACCCTACCCGTGCTTGAGGTAGCAGTGATCTTGGAAGTACTGAGAGCTGGAAGGATGGTTGATCATGACCTAAAATAATTTATGGAAATGCATAGCCTGATGATGGAAACTAGTGGTTGTATATGATAGCAATGCTAGGAACGATGATTATGAGCTAGAGGAGATAAAATTTTAGGATCTCACTTGGAAGATAATGATCGGATTCCAGGAATTCTAGTATGTGCTTGAGTGATACCATTATTATACTTGTGACTTGGAGAGATGAATAACGAAAAGAAGAAATTCGAGGAATAAAATTTTAGGGAAAACCTTGAGGAGAAGAGAAATTATACATTAGGCAAGAAAATATTTTCTTTGGGGATTGATGTTGAAAATAGAACAGGAGAATTTATCTTGAGGTTAAAGTCTGGTTAAAGTCTAGACTATGACATTATCCTAGACATGGATTGGTTGAGCCAATACCACGCAATGCTTGATTGCCGTCGTGGTTGTGTCATCCTTAGACCACCAGATTACCCTGAGTTTGAGTTTCTTTAGAGAGCCTGGGAGCATGGTGCCCATCTACCTTAGGGGTATACAATGCAGGAGGTGAACCAGTGTACTACCATATTATATCAGGGTTTGAGGATGTGTTTCTAGAGAATCTTTTAGGCCTGCCACCTGACAGAAAGAGTTTGTTACAGAGTTGACTCCAAGAACCGAGCCAGTTATTTTCCCGTCTTCAGACTAGCACCGAAAGAGTTGGCTGAGTTGAAGGTCCATAGTAGAGGATCTCTTAGACAAGGGTTTCAGTCGGACTAGTGTTTCTCCATGGGGAGTACCCATCGTGTGGTGCCGAAGAAGGACGAGACGGTACGTTTGCGTATTGATTTCAGGGACGGTATGTTTGTGTATCGATTATAGGGTTTAATGCAGTAACGATAAAGAACAAGTACCCATTGCCGCATATCGATGATTTATTTGGATCAGCTAAGTGTATTCTCGAGGATCGATCTCAGATCACGCTATCATCAGATCAAGGTACGAAAAGAAGACGTTCCGAAGGCGGCTTTCCGGACGAAGTATGGACTCTATGAGTTTCTAGTCAGGACCGTTTGGTTTGACCAATGCGCCAGCAGTATTTATGAGCTTGAGGAACAATGTTTACCACCAGTACTTAGACAAGTTCGTGGTGGTATTTATCGACGACATCTTGGTATATTCCAAGAGCCAGGAGGAGCATGAGAGGCATCTCAGGATCGTGATGGAGACACTGAGACATGAGAGGATGTACGCCAAGCTCAGCAAATGTGAGTTTTGCCTGGATAGAGTACCATTTCTGGGGCACATAATCACCGGAGATGGACTAGCAGTTGACCCAGAGACGATAGCTACAGTTGAGACATGGCCTACCCCTACGTCAGTTACAGAGGTTAGGAGTTTCCTCGGACTTGCCGGATATTATCGGAGGTTCGTGGAAAACTTCTCAAGGATAGATGCGCCTATGATGCGGCTGACGCGTAAGGGCGAAGAGTTTATCTGGACCGACGAGTGTCAGGCGGCTTTCGATGAGCTGAAGAAGTGTCTGACATCAGCACCGATCTTGACACTACCTTCAGGATCAGGAGGATTTGAACTATATAGTGATGCATCAGGAAGTGGATTGGGTTGTGTACTGATACAACACGGCAATGTGATAGCCTACGTATCTAGACAGCTGAGAGTTCATGAGAAGAACTATCCGACGCACGACTTGGAGCTAGCTGCAGTGATATTTGCACTTAAGCTATGGAGACATTACCTTTATGGTGAGCGTGTAGAGATTTACACAGATCATAAAAGCCTGAAGTATGTCTACACGCAGAAGGAGCTCAACATGAGACAGAGGTGCTGGCTAGAGTTGATGACAGATTATGATATTGAGTTGCAGTACCACCCTGGCAAGGCGAATGCCGTAGCAGATGCCTTAAGCAGGAAGCCCATGGCATACTTTTTGACGACTCAACGACAATTGTTAGAGGATCTCCAGGAGCTTGGGATTGAGATTGTATTGCCAGGCATGGATGGATATATAGCCAGTCTCGAGGTTCAGTCCACATTTATTGAGAGGATCAAGGCAGCCTTGCCTACAGATACGAGATTTAGACGACTGCGAGAAAGGACAGAGGCCGACATGCAAACATGACTCAGGATTCACGAAGACGGAACATTGAGGTGTGGAGACCGCCTATATGTTCTGAGTGGCAAGCTACGCCAAAAGTTGATGACCGAGGCACATAGCCCGATTTATTCCATTCATCCCGGGGGTACGAAGATGTATCGCGACTTGAGGCAGCATTTCTGGTGGCATGGGATGAAGAGAGAAATTGTAAGATTCGTGGCAAAATATTTAGTTTGTCAGCAAGTCAAGGCTGAACATCAGAGGACTGCAGGACTATTGCAGCCGCTTCCCATTCCCGAGTGAAAGTGGGAACACATTACCATGGACTTCGTCACAGGATTCCCGCGAAGCCCTAGCGGGAAGGATACAGTTTGGGTGGTCGTAGACAAACTCACCAAGTCTGTACATTTCTTGCCCTTCAGAGTTAGGCAATCCACAGAGATATTAGCTGACATGTATATGAGACAGATAGTACGACTACATAGAGTGCCTGTCAGCACCGTATCGGATCGTGATTCCAGATTCACGTCACATTTTTGGCGGAGTATGCAGGAGAGCCTAGGAACTCGTCTCAAGTTCAGCACTGCATATCATCCACAGACTGATGGTCAGTCAGAGCGCACGATACAGATATTAGAGGATATGTTGAGAGCGTACATGATTAATTTTGGAGGATCTTGGGAGGACCACCTACACTTGGTGGAATTCTCCTACAATAATAGTTACCAGGCTAGCATACAGATGGCACCTTACGAGGCACTGTACGACAGGAAATGTAGGTCGCCAGTTTGTTAGAGTGACGTGGGAGAGCGTCAGATACTTGGTCCAGAGTTGGTAACACAGACAGTGGAGAAGGTCAAGCAGATTCAGAGCCACCTGCGTGCAGCACAGGACAGACAGAGACAATGGGCAGATGCGCACCGCAGGCCATTGGAGTTTAAGGAGCGTGACCATGTGATTTTGAGGATATCGCCTACTCGTGGTACCATCAGATTCGAAGGCAGAGGCAAGCTGAGTCCGAGGTACATCGGACCTTTTGACATTTTGGAACGAGTTGGCGAAGTGGCTTACCGTCTTGCATTGCCTCCATCATTAGAGGGAGTACATGACGTATTTCACATATCGCAGCTGAGGAGATATGTCGCAGACCCTAGCCACGTGCTTGATCATTCGGAGATTACAGTCGGGCCCAGTCTGTCTTACGTAGAGCAGCCAGTTGAGATCCTCGATCGCAGCGAGAAGACTTTGAGAGGGCAGACTATTCGACTGGTCAGAGTTGCATGGAAGCACCATTCACCAGACGAGTCTACATGGGAGCGCGAGAATTCTATTCGGCAGCGGTTCCCGTACTTATTTGAGGAGCAAGGTACGAATTTACGTACGGCATTTGATTACTAGTTGTTTTTAAATTCTTTTAGCTATTATCGTGCTGTACTTTTAATTTCGGGGACGAAATTTTTTTAAGTTGGGAAGAATGTAAACTCCCTCGATTAATTCTATAGATGGTCGGGTTTGGATTTGGAAAATTTTGGATTAACAGCAGATGTTGAGGTTTAGAGTAGTTTGTTTATTAATTTATTTTATTTTAATTAAACCCTTGGCGCGCCCTACCGTTGCTATTTTATTCGGAGCCCAATATCAGCCCATAAATTCTATCGGACTATTGTACTTCTAACTTGACTCGCCAATTTAGGCACTGGACTTTTCGTCACACAAAAATCAAATCTGTTGTGCCCTAAATTAATCTCACAACTTCCCGTATCCAAAAATCCATATTTAATTCCGTGTCGGACACCTGTGTTGTTACCCTCAATTTTGAGATACCAACTTAACCCGTTGAGCCGGACCAACTAAAGGGTCCAAGACTGTCATTTCCGAATTTTGACCCCAAGTGCCCCCATTTAATTTAAAAGCGCGGGACACTTTAATTCTATTTTAATCGGGGATACCATTTTTATCAATCCTATTTTAATCCCCAATTAATCCCAATGGCCATTAAATTAAACCCATGCCAAACACCCAACACCCCCTCACCATGCAAATTACCAAACACAATTTTTGCATCATTTTATGTGTTCGTACAATTTTCCGAATTTATGGGGCTTAGTTGCAATTTATGAATTTATGTGTCATCACCCTATTGGCCATGACCAAATGGAGAGCTCACCATATGTTGACCGTAGTCAACATTTCCCTCCCCCTTTCTTGCATGAAGAAACCAAGTCTTCATGTTAAATCATAGCCCTCTATTTTAAAGGGGAGCATCTCCACCCTCCATCCAATGCACCCCTCCCTATAAAACCATCACCCTCACCCTCACAATAAACCAAGCAGGCCCTAATCCCTAGGTGTGGAAAACCCCCCTCTCTCTCCCTCCTCCCTCCTCCATTTATTCACCATGCAAATTCCTTCTCCATAATAATTTCTTCTCCTTCCTTCTTTCTTTCTTCCTTTCTTCTTGGAGAGGAACTCTGAACTCCGGCCGGCTGACTTCTCCCGACCTCGGCGGCCCGGCCCACTTCCGGCGCGCTGAGGACTCCGGCGCATGTGCGTCCTACTGTCCAGCGTTTCTCCCATCCGCCTGTGCACTCCTCCCCGTCCGGCTGACCGACCAGCCGACTTCGGTGCAGCCACTCCCCGCTCCGGCCCGCGGTGCAGCTCCGGTTCCGACGCCCCCCCTGCACCCCCGTCCGGCCGACCTCCCTGTCCAGTCCGACTTCATCACCACCACCACCATCCTGTCATCATCAACACCACCACTCGGCACCACCCCGCGGCCACCCTCCACCGGCCGTGCTCCGTCATCAACGACCTCGTCGAGGTCTACTCTCCCCCTCTCTTGAATTATATTCCAGATTTTATTATTGATTTAAATATGATGTTATTTATATATATGGATGTGTGTATATTAGCGAGGGTTGTGTTTAGATAATGTTGAAATATATGGTTAGTGTAGTGTAGTACTTTAACTATGTGATTAAGGTTTATATTGGTTAAGGCTATTGATGATTAATGTGAATGTGGATTTTAATGACTTGAGGTTGGGTTTAATGAGGGTTAATATGTTTTTAGGGTTTATGAAATGTAGTGATCAGGTATCTTGTGTTTAATGAGGTTGGATTTGGATGATGTACTTAGTTGGAGTTCGGGTAAATGCAACTTGTGAGAATATCATTACAATATTGAGCATGGAATGATAATTGTAGAGTATGATCAAGGACATGGGGATTCGACTTGTGGTATGTCGAAGGGATGTATTTGTGATAGGTGGATTGTAGATTAGGGTTGTTTTCTACATGAATTATAACAATTTAATTAAGTTATGTATTCGAGGAAAATTGGGTTTTTGACCTTTAAATAAATAATCGAAATCTATAGTACATGATGGAAAATATTAATTTAATTACGGAGAATTAAATTGAGGAGAGTGTACAGATGACTAGTTGATTGTTGTATCGTACCGATAGTCAACTGTGGTCAACCCCCTAGTGACTTGTCCCCGTGAGTCGTAACTGAGACTGAGTTTAGGTGTAGATGTGTGTAGCATCCCGGTCTGTTGTGGAATAGATTATTGATTTTGGTTTGTATCTATCTCTAGGTACTGCGGGACCCGAGGGCTTGGACGCGGTACCAGGACTCCGACATCAGCAGCCACACGCAGGCAAGTGTACCTTGCCACCCTATATTTTAGATTACAGATATTGTTGTTCTTTATGTACATTATGCGCGTATTTATGTTGACGTTCGATACTTCGCGTCCGGATCACAACCGGGTGCTGACGTTCGTCGTAACGTCTTAGAATAATTGTTAGATGCTTTGTAGTACCTCGATGTACGTACCTGAGTATATCGCCACCCCCAGGACACACTCATACACTGTGATCATGCCAGATTCCTGTATCCTGATACTGACATAATGACCAGAGACTGGGACGACCTTAGGGTCGCGTCTGTTGAGATTACTTCTGTGTGTCGAGACTGTTAGATAGAGGTTCAGGTTCAGTGCACCATCGTTGACCGCTTGGGAAGGGGAAGAAAGTTACTAGACGTTTGGGCTCCTCTGCACGCGCTTATATATGTATGTAGTATCTATGTAGTGATCCTGTATCTAGTGTAGTGGTATCACCCGTGTGACTCTTTGCCCGGAGCTGCGGTACGTCCCGTGTGTTTCCGTGTCCGGAGCTACGATTTTATTTTGGACAGCCCACGCGTCGAACATTGTCTTTAAACTGTGTCACACTTGTTTGGTTATGATAGAGTACCCTATTGTTGCACTTATACTTTTCTGTATACTTGGCATGCTGTATTTTGTACCTTGTTACGTTCCTCTGAGGACCTGGTTCCCTGCCAGTTTTGCAGCATAGATGATTACGAAGCATTTGGAGTTGTTGTTGGAGTTGCATGCCTTGCGAGCATGGTACCAGGTACTCACATCTTATCTACCGACATTATGGTTATTTTACATTGATTATTCATTTGCTGTTGTAGCCTAGTTTTTATAGACTCATACTTCTTCTCGAGTCTATTCGAGTTAGTGTGTTATTGGGCGGCCGACTCTAGCACATATAGCTCTTTCTTGTATACTTCTGTACATTGTAGATTGAGACATAGAGGTTTATATTTATGGGATATCTAGATAGTGCCCTTTATATTATACAGCTTATACGTATTCGAGTCAGACCAGAGTCTGGTCGAATGCGTAGCTGGCGTGTCACGTATTCCTGGTCCTACGTATTTTGGGACTGGGGCGTGACAATAGATGAGTATCAGAGTAGGTAAGTGTCTAGTGGAGTGTTAAGTGGAACTAGAACACTTAGATATATGCATCTATACGAGTTAATACCCAGATGAGTTACAAGTATCGGATAGGTTGTTCTATACTAAGTATATAAGATTTGTGTCAAGTAGTGAATAGATAAATACCAAGGTTAGTGTCAAGTGTTAGAGATATGAGTAGGGTTAAGGTCCGGGCTAGGTAAGTGGTAAAAGTCTAGGTATCGATTTCGGTATTGAGTTATAGTTAAGCTATATGAGATATTGATATATATGAGCCTAGATTGCTATATATGTATAGTATGCTATCTAGTATACCCATACCTACGTGTCTTGACCTAGAAAACCTAGAATAACTTTGTATTACTTGGTATTAGCTAATATAACTTCATGAGCCAACTTATTAGGAAATTGTGAATCTAAGATAAGGTAATAACCTAGTTAGACCCTAATAACCTAGAAATGACCTAGAAGACCTACGATAGAGTTATTAAGCATGTTTATAATTTCAAAATATTATTTTAACTTTATATTTATATTTAGGTCTTTGAGACACCGAGGCGGACACAATTTGATACTCAGCACCGAATTTCAGGCGAGTACATTCTCTGATAATTTTTATTATTTGATAATTACTATCACTCAAGTATTTAGAAATGTTACATCTGATTTTCTATACGATGGTACACATATTGGTATTGATATTGGATTTTCAGTCATGAGATGTTACCTTGACTCATCGCATCGATATTTGATATTTTTATATTATTGACATTGGATAATGACGTGTCTTGGTTGGATCTATCGTACTAGTCGGGACGGAGGAAGTACTAGCTAGATATGTGATCAAGAACTATTAAAAAAGTAGTGTAAATCATCGGCTACTAGCTAATTATACACTTCACGTATGATTGAGCTAGTTTTTCCTTAGTGTAAATAATTGAATCTCCTAAGTCGATCACATATCTAATTAGTATTTCAAAACACTTAGTATATTGTAGTTCTTTTTGTTCAGTTCATAGATTACATTGCCTTGTACATGATATTGTAGCTCCTTTCTCTTTCATTTCATATATGCACTGGCTATACCCTATTGCTTATATTGCATCTTTCTCTTTACTATTTGACATTGCATCTGTTTATTATTTTTTCATCGTATATATCATCCTCTATTTACTATTTTATAGTTTTTGTCAATTAATTAGAACTGCTATTAGGTTGTACTTGTTCCATCCTGACTGGATATATTTTTTTAGACGATTACTTAGAGGATTGGTATCCTACGTTGTTCGTCATTAACTTTGAAAGCCTAAAGAAATAGCTTGATTTAATCAACAAATGTAAGAAAGTACAAAGAGGTCCTATGAGATAATCTAAGTATAAATTTTTGATTTTGGGGATGACAATGGAGGGTTAGGAGTGTAGCAACTATCTTTACTCCATGGACGATTCGATGCAGGGTAAGAAAGCTCTTCTCTCTCGCTTGACTGTCGGTTCACAGATAGCCAGCCCCTTTATGAGTGTGATATCCTGCCATTTATAGCCGCCATGTTGACATGCTAGGGGTGCCGCATATACTCGTGCTTGTTGGTCGCATGGGGCTGCTCCAGCAAAATATGGTTGTAACGGTAGCCGCATAATACGGGCAAGCCGCCACGTGAGCTTGGTTAAGATATATTGTTGATGAGATCTCGGGGTTGTTTCAATTCGTTGGGTGCATGACTTGGTTACCTGTGTACGTAATCCGCACAAATTGTGCGAGAATCTCTTTGGTTATAACAGAAAGATCTTGTGAGTCAGGGGCCGCATGGCCGTCTTGGTCGCATAGTCGTTATGGCCGCATAGGTGTCCTTTTTGGCCTTGGTCAGATGGACACTCAGGTCACATGGCGTCATGGCCGCATGCTCGTCCAGGCTGCATACATTCTCTCGTCTGGCTTTGGTCGAATGGACACTACAGTAGCATGTTGACGAGGCCGCATATGGCCGAAGCCATGGATGGGAGGACACGCGGTGTGGCGTGGCGTGTCTGTCGAGGCTATCAATGAAGATGTGACTTTCTGTATTTTTGTATGCTGCGCCTTTTATGAATTTTGAAGCTGTCAGAAATTTATGTCAGATATTGGAGATTGTGTCAGGAGATCATTATTCGCCCTCTTGCTCCTTGGTTCCTCTGGCTACATGTAGATTTTTATGCAATTTTCTATCTTGCCGTATAGATCATATTTTATGCGATATGAGTTCTTATGCGGCCTGTAGATTTTTTATGCTTTTACAAGACCCCCTTCAAAGTTTTCAAAATGACAAGTTTGGAATACTTTAAATAAGAAGTATGGTCGAGCACTTTTGGCCACATAATGGCGACATACCGCATAACCATATTATCGTATAGTAGATTCTGCCAGGCTGTCAAATCATTAATGAGAGGATTTGGCTCACTCTTCGAGGAGATCTCTTGGGATTCTAAGTCGTCAGAAGATAAAGTATCACAACCAACGAAGAGTCGTCGCCATTTTTGTGGATCGAAGCGGATCTAGTTTCTAACTGCCGCCGATTCATCTTCAGCCGCATAGACTCGGCCTATATATAGGGGAAAGGAAGAAAGAGAGAAGTTGTAAACCCCCTCGACCATATTTCAGCTTAGATAGAGAAATTAGGATTATTTTTAACAAATTAGGAATTAATTACAGCATTTTAATTTATTTATGCAAAATCTTATATTGCTTAGTGCACCTGACCATCACATCAATATGTAGAGCATTACACTGACTGTTACCCCCAAACAAAATTCACATACCTCTCCTAGACATGCCAGTCTACTATTCTAAACTTTGTGTAACTCATAAATACTCTGGCATGAGTCTAGTTTTAGTCGCACAAATATCGTTACAAACGTCCGTATTAATTTTCAATTAATTTCCAAACCTGTACCCTTGTCCGTTCCAATCAAAATTAGAGGCCCAACAGGAACCTGTTTTGTTCAAACCAAATTACTTTATTATTCTATTTTAAGTATATTACGTTTAGGATACTTGCACTTCACTAAATTCTGACCCTGGATATTTTTAAATTATTAGAAAATACCGTGCGCATTAATTTTTAAATAAATTAATACGGTGACCAGTATCGTCCAAAACTAGACCCAGCTCCTACCCAGACTCACCCTCACACCCTCACTAAACACCACCCCTCAGTTATGTTCATTACGTCACCCTCAGGAATGAGGTATTTTTTTCAAACAAATTCGCAATTGCGCAAATTCCTAATTTATTAGGGCTCTTGTACAAATTATGAAATTTTAGGGTTTTATATGCAAAATGGGCTGGGTGAGGTGTCCACCTCCCATTGGTGGGTGATTCTCCACCCTCCATTCCAAATAGAGTCCAAATTCAATGCATTAGCATGCATTTATGTAGCCTACAATTCCTAAAGGGTGTTCACACATGAAATTACCAAAATACCCTAAACCCTAAAACCCTATAACCCCCCCTCTCACCCGAATCCTCCCTCACTCACCCTCAGCCACCCTCCACCTCCGACCACTCCCCCCCCTGCTCGACCCTCCCTCAGTCTCCTCCCGGCCACTGCACCACCGTCATAGCCGCCGCCACCCACCGCCAGCATCACCCACACCACCATCACCAACATCTTCACCATCACCCCCCGCACCCCCCGACTCCCCCTCACTCTCCCCACCCCCTCGTCCGCCGCAACCACCGCCACCACTCCCCACAGCCCCCGACTCCCCCTCACCAACGACAGCACCACCCCCCCGACTCCCCCTAACCCTCACCACCGCCACCACAGACCACCACCACTACCACCTCTGCCATCACCTCCGCCACCTCCCTGCCGCCCTGAGCTGCCGCCACTGCCACCCCGGCCTCCGCTACAGCTGCTGCAGCTGCTACTGCTACTGCTATTGCTGCTGCTGCGGCTGACCTCCGACCACACCCCCGCCGGAGCTCCGCCCCTCCGCCGGCGACGACGACCCGGACACCCCCCCCCCCCGACACAGGTATATATATATATATATATATATATATATATATATATATATATATATATATATATATATATATATATATATATGTATGTATATATTATATTATATAATTATATATATATAATATATTAAATATATATATAATAATACTTATTATAGTATATTAAATATTATATATATATAAGTATATATACTATTATGTATATAAGTATATATATATTATTATGTATATAAATAATTATATATATATGTATATATATTAAGTATATATAATATATATATTATTTATTATAGTATTATGTATATATGTACTATTATATTTAAATATATGTATAATATATATATTATATTATCTTATATTATTATTATACTATTATATATATATATATATATATATATATATATATATATATATATATATATATATATATATATATATATATATATATATATATATGTATATGTATTATTATATTTATATAGTATATGTATTATTATATATATATATATGTATATGTATATATTATATATATATATGTATATGTATATATTAATTATTATTATTATTATTATTATATATATATATATATATATATATATATGTATTATGTATACATATTAAGTATATATAATAGTATACATATTAATATTATTATATATATTTATGCCAGCAACTGCCCTCTCAGCATAACAAGGCTACGCAACTTTGATGCCGTCCCACTAGGTAGAAGACACATCGTATCGATAAATCCTAGCTCTATCGCAGTTAACCAAAGCAACAACTTTAACGATAATAATAACCATAACAGAAAGATAACTTAATCACAATAACTAAGTCATATATATACATGCTTGTGAGAAAGTAGAATTACCTCAGCCTTGAGCCAACATGGCTCTGATACCAAACGGAGAAAGGATCGTACAAAGGATGAGAAGTAGAGCGCTTAAACGAAATTTTATTAATAGTAGAGAGGAAATAGTACAAACACTCTTACAACACACTGAGACACAGATTTAAAGTACAAAATCAAAACGTACATAATAGAGAGGACTCTGCCTCTATTTATAATACATGAATGTCCTCATCGGAAGACTGAGTAACCGGCAGCTGCAAGTAAAGTAAACTGACATTAACCGGTAGCAAAAGATTCCTTCTTATCGTTGCTGAGGTGAGTGCACGTCAACGTCACTTCTGCTTTTCTATTTACATTTCCTTCGTACACGTAGCATCATTTATGCCAAAAAACAAAGTAAGTGGGGTCCACCATTGTCGGCCATCATTTAAAGAGATTCTCTTTGAGTAAAGTAAAGTAAACAGTAGTTGCCACCTGTATTCTGGCAACAGTTCCCCCTTAGTGCATGCTTGCATCATCGCTGTCGTCATCTGACTCCTGAGTAGTGACTCTTTTATGCATTCTTTTGAAGAAGGTTTCTGAGTCTTCTTCTTCATGTTTCAATTTAGTGCAACTAACGAACATGCTATCTATCTCAAATATTGAATCAAATTAGGTTTGCATATATTTCAAACATTTCTTCTTTAATTCTTTCTCGGTAATTCGAGGATTCTGTCTTCTCAAAGACTCCTTCAGCTTCTTCAAAGGACTATCATCCATTATTTCCTTTTTAAGCTTAGCTTCGACAAGGATCTCATTTTCCTTGATAGATTTTTGTACAATTTGTACTTTATCCTTTTTATCTAATCTGTTCCACCATTTAATCAGAATTTTTTTGACTAGAACAGGAAAGTTAAGGTGATTAAGTTCACATTTAATTATCCATTTGAAAATATATAGGATTTCAATCGCTGTAACTGTTTATTGTCAGTTATTTCATCAGGAAATTTAGAAGCAAATTCAATACTTCTATCAATCGGAATTCTGTTATGGTTATTATTATCGTTAAAGCTGTTGCTTTGGTTAACTGCGATAGAGCTAGGATTTATCGATACGATGTGTCTTCTACCTAGTGGGATGGCATCAAAGTCGCGTAGCCTTGTTATGCCGAGAGGGCAGTTGCTGGCATAAATCGTTGACTGCCGTGCTAGGTCTTTATTATCGTTAGATAGGTCTAAGACTTAAAAGTAGTTAACTAGAATAATAGAATTTTCATAATAATTTCCATTAACAGATTGGTAACTTAAGTATAATAGCTAGCCATAGGTATATGTAAGTGAAGGAAGTAGAACCTCATAACTTTAATGAGTAAAGAGTTAGCAATTGGCTTTAATAAGAAAGCCCTTACTAAGGGTAAAACTATCAAGAATGCTCAAAATGTTGAGTATCCCTCTGAACTAGAGGAATTAAATAAATGGACAATTCCAAAAGTAAAGCCAATTTTTTTTTTTACCAAATTGGTACTTTTGACTTTAAATCATCTATCTCTATTAAAACAATGGAAAGAACTATTTCTGTGAATAACACAGAGCATTCCTTTCAGCTAATAAGCGAAGAAGATATTGGGCATGTTCGAGATGCCTATAACTATGTTCATATTGGGCTAATACAAGTTACATTTAAACCCTTGACTTTACCAGGGTTAAATACATCAATAATGACATCTCTTAAACGAAATTTTATTAATAGTAGAGAGGAAATAGTACAAACACTCTTACAAAACACTGAGACACAGATTTAAAGTACAAAATCAAAACGTACATAATAGAGAGGACTCTGCCTCTATTTATAATACATGAATGTCCTCATCGGAAGACTGAGTTATCACGACCCGATTCCGTTGAATCGTTGGGGCGTCCCCCGAACCATGACCGCCGTGCGGGCCTGGGGTTGTGCCCGCACAAGGCTTTAATTAATTTTATAGCAAGCATGTATTCAGAGTACGCAGATAAATAAAAACACAGATTTGAAACATGGAAAAGTTCTCTTTATTGATAATGAACATCTATTACAAACTCTTGAACGAGTCAGCTAATTTGCCGCACGGGCTTACAAAAGTGTTGACTCAAAATGAGATAGCAGTCCTGTACATTACATCCCTTTACTAAACTTCAAAATGTATAGACCTCCAGGCTGGAGGACGACTTTGCCACGGAGCTGCATTGTGTATATAGAGTTGCAAGCTCCTGCTTCAAAATGCTTCAAGGATGGCGCGATCAGGATGCGCCTACAGCTGGACTGGATCGGGAAGACGACTTTGGCTCCTTGCTCGGTTCGCCTTAGTGCGGAGAACCTGTTTCAACGAGGGTCAGTATGTCGAAACATACTGGTAAAGGCGAGCTAAACCCAACTATACCAATCAACACGTTGTTTTAATGAAGCATGCATATTTTTGTGGGTTTCTATCTTGCCTTAGTTCATATACAAGTAAGCAGCATATAGAAATTTACAGAAATGAACTTGCCACCGTTCGGTGGATTTTACCTGTCCGTCTGAACCACCTGCATAATACTTACCATGCCTTCCCTGCCACGAAGACACAAGTTAGTTTGCAACAGGTTTAAATATACACGATGATCACTGGCTTGATTGCCATAATGGACTAGTCCGAGACAAGGATAGCATGCAACGAGAGTATACGAGACGCTACAAGCCATCATGTCCCGTACACGATGACTATATATGAGTTCCGCACGGATCGGATCGGTGCCAGTGCCCCAGCGACCGTCCGCAGAACCAATACCTTGTGCACAAGTTGTCCATGATCGAACACGATTATTAAGTTAACAATTCATGCAGTTGAGACAACACGAGTACAAGAACACGAGTACACGACAAGTAGTAATGCATGATTCATTTTGCATAGCCTCCCTGAATAATTATGCACAATACAAGGTGTGTGTCATACTTAGCATAATTCATAGAATAATTGGAATGAACTAGCATACAATAAGATAACATTTCACAAGTTTAATCGACAAGCATAATATCCAAGTCTGTTCCCTTTTTATCTTGGTATCTTTTATTATTACTTGGTATCGTTTGATCGGGGCAAAAAAGAATGCAAGATTTATTAGATGTGAAGACTTGGAAGCAGAGCTAGCTAATCGGGTCGGTAGCCACTCACTTAGTTGTTTGGAAGGGAGAAGGAAAGAGGTGTTTTACGACTCCGCTCGTAAGACGCCTACTGCTCGTTCACCTGCATCACGAATAGCTCGATCAATACTCCTTCCACTCTTTCCAATCACGAAATTGAAGTGCAGTTCAATGAACAAAAACAATAAAACTCATCGAAACCATTCAAGGAAAACAAGCAAATCCCAAAACCAACTCAATGCACGAAAGCAACAAGCGACATCGAAATCTGAGGCAATAAAAGATAGCAGCGGAGAGGTCCCTCCTGACTCTGCCGCTAAGTCGATCCCGGGGGCACGGTCCACTGAATATGGGAATCAATTTCGAAGAAATAAATCCATAACGAGGACGAGTTCTTGTTTCAATCTATCCAGATCGAACGATACCGTCTTTGTGTTTCTTAGCCGCGCTCTCCGCACCGGGAGAACGGGGCGCTACATCCTACCAAACTAATTGAAAGTTTCGTCCCGAAACTTAGGAATATAACCTACCGTTAGGGATTATTCTGTTGAGGGCGATGATCAGGAAGGTTCGGACAGGAATTGATGGCATGGCCTGATCGTCCACAAGCTAGGCATAACCCAAGTCTCAAGCGACAATTGTTGGCTGTATGCCCACGCTTTTTGCAGAAATTATACGATGGCCCTGGGTTTCCTCTTTGCCGCCCGACGTTGTCTGGTCGCTTTGCAGCAGTGTTTCCTTTCTCGTCGCTATGGCCTTTGTGATTGTAGGTATGCACAGCGCCGGCAGAGACGTGAGGATAGTGTGGTTCGAGCGATAGGGCGTGATTCATGACTTCACGCATTGTCTGATACTGATGAACGACTATGTGCGCATGGATGGCAGGGCGTAGACCACCTTCAAACCTTCCTGCTCGACTCGCTACATCAGGTAAATAGGCCCTAGCTAATTTGGAGAGACGGTTGAATTCGGCAGAGTACTGTTTGACCATCATGCTGCCTTATCTCAGTTACACGAACTCGTTCTCCATTTGACGTTGTACTGGAGGGGGTATAAAATCCTCTTCAAATGCGGCACGAAAAGTCGTCCACGAGATCGCCTCCTCTCCGTGATCAAATTAGAGAGATCGTTGATGCATGTCCCACCAATCGTGCGCGTTGAGGCGGAGCTGTAGTTGTGCGCAGGCGACACGCTTCTCTTCGGGGACCTCTAGCAGAGCGAAGTGATCTTCAAGTTCTGCCAACCAATCTAGAGCTACGACTGGGTCCTCAGTCCTGTTGAATGGGGTATTGCAGACTTTCTTGAAGTGGCCAAAGTCGAAGGCAGTCACGTCCCTCGGCCTTGGAATTTGCGGCATCTCTACTTCAAGCACGAGCTATTCCACCGGAGTCGCTGGCGTTGCCACGGACTAGTTGGAAGCCAAAGTCTGAACGATCTGTTGTAGGGCATCTACCTGCTTCTGTTGGACTGAGAATCGAGCTTCTATATTGTCTTGAAACTTGAGCTGACTCTCCTTCGCCCTCTTCTCGGCCCGTTCGTAGCGAGCCTCGTCCCTTTGTTGGTTTGCCTTCAACATCCGCAACATTTGCTGGATGGGATCGATACTTGGCGCGGCTCGCTGGCTCCTTAAACTTCCCGAAGTGCCCGAACTAGTTTCTTCGCCTTGCGTTTCGTCCGGTGCTAGCGTTGTAGATTGCGCTGGTGCCATTCCTTCAAAAGAAGGTAAATTATATTAGAATCATAATGTATTATGGACTTATTGCATGAATGTATCTCATTTTGGCCTAGCGAGTTCAAGAGTTTGCACAGAAATTTGATCCGTAAAGGAACTTTTCCAGTACGAGAGTCTAAGGAACTTGAATCTGTGCTCTGATAACATTATGTCACAACCCGATTCCGTAGAATCATTGGGGGCGTCCCCCGAACCATGACCGCCGTGCGGACCCGGGGTTGCGCCCGCACAAGGCTTTAATGATTTGCATAGCAAGCACATATTCAAAGTACACAGATAAATTAAAACACAGATTTGAAACATGGAAAAGTTCTTTTTATTGATAATGAATATCTATTACAAACTCTTGAACGAGTCAGCTAATTTGCCGCACAGACTTACAAAAGTGTTGACTCAAAATGATATAGCAGTCCTGTACATTACATCCCTTTACTAAACTTCAAAATGTATAGACCTCCAGACTGGAGGACGGCTTTGCCACGGAGCTGCATTGTGTATATAGAGTTGCAAGCTCCTGCTTCAAAATGCTTCAAGGATGGCGCGATCAGGATGCGCCTACAGCTGGACTGGATCGAGAAGACGACTTCGGCTCCTCGCTCGGTTCGCCTTAGTGCGGAGAACCTGTTTCAACGAGGGTCAGTATGTCAAAACATACTGGTGAAGGTGAGCTAAACCCAACTATACCAATCAATACATTGTTTTAATGAAGCATGCATATTTTTGTGGGTTTCTATCTTGCCTTAGTTCATTTACAAGTAAGCAGCATATAGAAATTTACAGAAATGAACTTGCCACTGTTCGGTGGATTTTACCTGTCCGTCTTAACCACCTGCACAATACTTACCATGCCTTCCCTGTCATGAAGACACAAGTTAGTTTGCAATAGGTTTAAATATACACGATGATCACTGGCTTGATTGCCATAATGGACTAGTCCGAGACAGGGATAGCATGCAATGAGAGTACACGAGGCGCTGCAAGCCATCCTGTCCCGTACACGATGACTATACACGAGTTTCTCCCGGATCGGATCAGTGCCAGTGCCCCAGGGACCGTCTGCAGAACCAATACCTTGTGCACAAGTTGTCCATGATCTAACACGATTATTAAGTTAACAATTTATGCAGTTGAGGCAACACGAGTACAAGAACACGAGTACACGACAAGTAGTAATGCATGATTCATTTTTTATAGCCTTCCTGAACAATTATGCACAATACAAGGTGTGTGTCATACTTAGCATAATTCATAGAATAATTGGAATAAACTAGCATACAATAAGATAACAGTTCACAAGTTTAATCGACAAGCATAATATCCAAGTCTATTCCCTTTTTATCTTGGTATCTTTTATTATTACTTGGTATTGTTTGATCGGGGCAAAGAAGAATACAAGATTTATTAGGTGTGAAGACTTGGAAGCATGGCTAGCTAATCGGGTCGGTAGCCACTCACTTAGTTGTTTGGAAGGGAGAAGGAAAGAGACATTTCATGACTCCCCTCGTAAGCCGCCTACTGCTTGTTTACCTGCATCACGAACAGCTCGATCAATACTCCTTCCACTCTTTCCAATCACGAAATTGAAGTGCAGTTCAATGAACGAAAATAATGAAACTCATCGAAACCGTTCAAGAAAAACAAGCAAATCCGAAAACCAACTCAACGCACGAAAGCAACAAGCGACATCGAAATCCGAGGCAATAAAAGATAGCAGCGGAGAGGTCCCTCCTGACTCTGTCGCTAAGTCGATCCCGGGGGCACGGTCCACTGAATATGGGAATCGATTCCGAAGAAACAAATCCATAACGAGGACGAGTTCTTGTTTCAATCTATCCCGATCGAACGATACCGTCTTTGTGTTTCTTAGCCGCGCTCTCCGCACCGGGAGAACGGGACGCTACATGAGTTACCGGCAGCTGCAAGTAAAGTAAACTGTCAGTAACCGGTAGCAAAAGATTCCTTCTTATCGTTGCTGAGGTTAGTGCACGTCAACGTCACTTTTGCTTTTCTCTTTACATTTCCTTCATACACGTAGCAGTATTTATGCCAAAAAATAAAGTAAGTGGGGTCCACCATTGTCGGCCATCATTTAAAGAGATTCTCTTTGAGTAAAGTAAAGTAAAGTAAACAGTAGTTGCCACATGTATTCTGGCAACAGTTCTCCCTTAGTGAATGCTTACAACAAAAACTGCTTACAGGGAATAAGGTATGACACCATTATTTTGGTATGACACCATTATTAAACAAATCCATGATCAATTACATTGAATGATGATGTATTCCACTGTGGCTAAAGCCGTTGGAAATAATGATAAAGAAATTGCACAGTTTATTACTTGTGGTTTTACTGGCACTCTAAGAGGTTGGTGGAACAATTGTTTAACCGACTCACAGAAACAAGAAATTCTAAGTGCTATAAAAACTGAAATTAGTTCTGAGAATAGTACTCAGACAACTAAACCTGATGCAGTTTATACTTTGATTATAACAATCTTAGAACATTTTACCGGAGGAATTTCCGATCATGGAGAAAGAGTAAGAACTCTTCTTCAAAATCTAAGATGTCCAACACTGACTCACTTTAGATGGTACAAGGATACTTTCTTAAGTAGAGTAATGTTACTTGGTGATGCTAATAATGCTCACTGGAAGTCAAAATTTATTGATGGACTTCCTAATCTCTTTGCAGAAAGAATAAGACAAGGTTTAAGAAACCAAAATAATGGTGTCATACCTTATTCTAATTACACTTATAGAAATTGGATTAATAAGTGTATTGAAGAAGGTCTAGCTTTATGTAATAATTTAAAGCTACGACATCAATTAAAATCTCAGAGAATTTCTGAGAAAAGACAACTGGGATAATTTTGTGACCAGTTTGCAATGGATACTTTCAAACCTCTTCCTACAAAGGGGAAGAAGAAAGTAAAAGATTATAAGGATTACAAAAGACCTTATAAAAGAAAGAAATATCCATCAAAAAAGCAAAATACTACTGTTAATAAGGACAGTAAAAAGAAGAAATCTTCTAAGAAAAATATTATTAAATATTACAAATGTGGTAAATTAGGCCGCTATGCAAATAAATGTTACACAAAAAAGAAGTTAGAAGAAATCGAAGATGAAGGGTTAAGAAAACTCTTTATAAATTAATGATTAATTCTGACTATGAAAAAAGTTCATCCAATGATGAATCTAATGATGAGACTAGTAGTCCATCAGATAATGAATGCAATAAAAATTGCCAATGTGTTACAGATAAAGATATTAACTGCTATAAGTCTATAGTAGAAATGAATGGGCTATCTATAAATACCTTGACTCTCAATGAGAAAAAGGATATAATTGAAGCCCTATTGACTGATAATATCAGTACTGAAATAAAAAAGAAAATTATAGAAGTAATTGGAGACGAATTGAATAAGGATAATGTTCCTCTTCAGACTAATCCTCCTGAAGCCTACAATACGGCCGAGGTAATATCTCGCTATAAAAGCAAACAAGTTAAACCTATTACTATGCAGGAACTTTAGTCTGAAATAAAAACCTTAAAAATTGAGATTAAAAATTTAAAATCTCAAGATCAGAATATCCAGAAAAGACTGGATAAACTTGAACTAGATAATTCATCTAGAAAAACTACCAAATTAACTGGTGAATCTTCTGTTGGTTCTTCTTGTTCACAAGAACAAGAGGGGAAGAATCAGTCTATTCAATCAGGACAGATAAACTCAGAAGACGAAGAAATTTTTTTTTTTTACAAAAAATGGATCTATTTATTACTCATAAATGGTATATTAAAATAAATATGCTTGTTAATAATGAGTATTATATAAGCAATTTAATAGCACTTGTTGATAGTGGTGCCGATCTTAATTGTGTCAAGGAAGGAGTCGTTCCAATAAAATATTGTGAACGAACTACTCAGACACTTAGTGCTGCAAACAATAAAGCACTAACTACCCCCTACAAAATTACCGATGTAAATATTTGTAAGGATGATGTTTGTATTCCTGTACACCTAATAGTTGTAAAGGAAATATCTCAGCATATTATTCTGGGAACTCCTTTTCTAGAAAAACTTATGCCTATAAATGAGATAACTAAAGAAGGAATTACTACTTGTTATAAAGGCAAACAAATAACTTTTGAATTTATAACAAACCCAATTGTTAAAATTCTTAATGAAGTTAATTTGAAAGAAAATCAAATTAATTTCTTAAAAGAAGAACTTGCTCAGGTTAATATAACCCAACAGTTAAAACAATTGGAAATCCAAAAAAGAATTCACCAAATTGAAGAGAATTTTAAATTACACACTTGTAGTAATATCCCAAATGTCTTTTGGGATAGGAAACAACATATTGTTTCTCTTTCTTATGAAGAGTCCTTTAATGAAAAGGATATTCCGACCAAGGCAAGACCTTGTCAAATGAATCAAGAATATCTTGAATTGTGTAAGAAAGAAATCCAAGACTTATTGGAAAAGAAATTAATTCGCAAGTCTTACTCCCCATGGAGTTGTACAACATTTTATGTTAATAATAATGCTGAAAGAGAAAGAGGTGTACCTAGACTTGTTTTTAATTATAAACCTCTGAATAAGGTTTTAAAATGGATTCAATATCCAATCCCTAATAAAAGGGACTTACTCAATAGAGTAGCTAAAGCAAGAATTTTTTCTAAATTTGACCTGAAATCAGGATATTGGCAGATACAAATAAATGAAAAGGATCGGTATAAGACTGCATTTACTGTTCCTTTTGGCCATTATGTATGGAATGTTATGCCATTTGGTCTGAAAAATGTCCCTTCAGAATTTTAAAATATTATGAATGAAATATTCATTCAACATTCTAGTTTTATATTATCATATATTGATGATATATTAATCTTCTCTAATACAATAGAAGAACATTTTAAACACCTTAATGTGTTTAAACATTTAGTCATAAAGAATGGCTTGGTAATTTCAGCCCTAAAAATGAAACTTTTCCAACAGGAAATAAGATTTTTGGGACATAATATTATAAACAACACTATCATTCCGATTGATAGAAGTATTGAATTTGCTTCTAAATTTCCTGATGAAATAACTAACAATAAACAGTTACAATGATTTCTTGGAGCATTAAATTATGTTTCTAAATTCTATAAGAATATCGCTGCTGATACAAAAATTTTGTATCAAAGATTAAAGAAAAATCCTGCTCCCTGGACTAATAGTCATACGGAAGCAGTAAAATTGATAAAACAAAAGGTTAAAAATTTACCTTGCTTACATTTAGCCAATGCTGAATGGTTTAAAATAGTTGAAACTGATGCTAGTGATATTGTTTATGGGGGAATACTAAAACAATTAAACCCAAACACCAATAAAGAAGTATTGGTGAGATATCATTCAGGAAAATGGAATGATACTCAAATCAAATACTCAACTATTAAGAAAGAAATTCTTTCTATTATTCAATGTATCCATAAATTTTAAAATGATTTACTTAATAAAAAATTCTTATTAAGAATTGATTGTAGCTCTGCTAAAACTGTTTTAGAAAAGGATGTTAATAATTTAGCATCTAAATAAATATTTGCTCGATGGCAAGCCAAATTAGCCATATTTGATTTTGATATTGAATATATTAAAGGATCTGACAATTCACTTCCTGATTTCTTGACTCGTAAATTTTTGCAAGACAATGAGCCAAAGAAATAAAGGAAAGCAACAATGGGTTCCTAGGCCCATGACTTCGAGTACCAATGAGTCGAAGTATCAGACCTCCAAGAAAATTGTTCTTGGAAAAGGAAAATCTGATAAAAAGTAAGTTCAAGACTTTGAAGAAACTAATGTATTTTCTTATAAGCAAGCAGTTGAGGTTGAAACAATTTTCACCCAAAACAACTATACAGAGGAAATACTTCAATTAGAGAAATCTGACATCCCAATGATGGATGATCCCTGGAGAATAAAAGAAAAATATCTGAAAAATAATATGTTTCCAGTACAGGAAAAAGATAGAAATGTCTATGAAGGAATTCTGCTTACAACAAAATCTGTTGAAATAGAACATTTCTACCATAAGGCAAATGATGTCAGAAGTGACGTAAATTACAGTAAAATAATTATACGTAACATAATTACTCCTCAATCATGGGGATTGCATCCAAATCAAACTAAATTACTAGTTCATAAAGAAAAGAATATCAATATGCCTTACTCCTACTGGGATTACATCGAGGTATTTACCAAAGTATTTTATTTTGACAATAGCAAACAGAAACACTCTTGGTTTATTCGTATTTGTCCTAAAATTCTTAAGCATGACATTCCTAATTAGTTTATTTGATGGTGGTTACAATTCGGAGCCACACTGGAAATCCTTCCACCTTCCTTGCAAGAATTATTTGCAACCTGGATTCACTCCTATCCTCTCTGCCAGAATGCTGATCAACTTTTGGAGGGGGAGAGTACTATGTATTTTTTTATCCATTTCAAAATCCCATATATTTTCAAATGGATAATTAATTGTGAACTTAATCACCTTAACTTTCCTGTTCTAGTCAGAAAATTTCTGATTAAATAGTGGAACAGATTAGATAAAAAGGATAAAGTACAAATTGTACAAAAATCTATCAAGAAAAATGAGATCCTTGTCGAAGCTAAGCTTAAAAAGAAAATAATGGATGATAGTCCTTTGAAGAAGCTGAGGAATCTTTGAGAATCAGAATCCTCGAATTACCGAGAAAGAATTAAAGAAGAAATGTTTGAAATATATGCAAACCCAATTTGATTCAATATTTGAGACAGATAGCATGTCTGTTAGTTCCACTAAATCGGAATATGAAGAAGAAGACTCAGAAACCTTCTTCAAAAGAATGAATAAAAGAGTCACTACTCAGGAGTCAGATGACGACAGCGATGATGCAAGCATGTACTAAGGGAGAACTGTTGCCAGAATATAGGTGGCAACTACTGTTTACTTTACTTTACTCAAAGAGAATCTCTTTAAATGATGGCCGACAATGGTGGATCACACTTACTTTGTTTTTTGGCATAAATGCTGCTACGTGTACGAAGGAAATGTAAAAAGAAAAGCAAAAGTGACGTTGACGTGCACTCACCTCAGCAACGATAAGAAGGAATCTTTTGCTACCGGTTACTGTCAGTTTACTTTATTTGCAGCTGCCGGTTACTCATGTAGCGTCCCGTTCCCCCGGTACGGGGAACGCGGCTAAGAAACACAAGACGGTATCGTTCGATCATGATAGATTGAAACAAGAACTCGTCCTCGTTATGGATTTGTTTCTTCGGAATCGATTCCCATATTCAGTGGACCGTGCCCCCAATATCGACTTAGCGGCAGAGTCAGGAGGGACCTCTCCGCTGCTATCTTTTATTGCCTCGGTTTTCGATGTCGCTTGTTGCTTTCGTGCTTTGAGTTGGTTTTGGGATTTGCTTGTTTTCCTTGAACGATTTTGATGAGTTTCATTATTTTCGTTCATTGAATTGCACTTCAATTCCGAGATTGGAGAGAGAGGAAAAGGTATTGATCGAGCTGTTCGTGATGCAGGTGAACGAGCAGTAGGCGGCTTGCGAGCGGAGTCGTGAAGCGCCTCTTTTCTTTCCCCTTTCACCCATCTAAGTGAGTGGCTACCGACCTGATTAGCTAGCCCTGCTTCCAATCTTCAAAACTAGTAAATTCGCATTCTTCTTTGCCCCGATCAAACGATACCAAGTAATAATAAAAAAAACCAAGATAAAATGGGAATAGACTTGGTACATTATGCTTGTCAATAAACTTCATGAACGGATACTAAATTGCATGCTTGTTCGTTTGGGAATAAATTATGAAATATTGTTTGTCTTGTACAGTTGCTTATCTTGTACACTTGTTGCCTCAAATTGCATTCTTGTTGCCTTAACTGCATAAAATTGTTAACTTATATATTGTTCGATCATGGACAACTTGTGCACAGGGTAACGGTCTCGCGGACGATGCTGGGGCACTGGCATCGATCCGGTCCGGGCGAGACCTATTGTTTAGTCTCTTGTTCTTGGCGGAATGGCTTGAACGCCCTTGTACTTTTGTTGCACACCATTCTCGTCAAAGACTATCGTCCATTATGGCATACGCCAGTGATCTCTTGTATATTTAAACCTGTTGCAAACTAACTTGTGTCTTCATGGCAGGGAAGGCATGGTAAGTATTGTACAGGTGATTCAGACGTTCAGGTAAAATCCACCGAACTGTGACAAGTTTATTTCAGTAAATTCTATATGCTTCTTACTTGTAAATGAACTAAGGGAAGAATAGAAACCCACAAAATATGCATGCTTCATTAAAACAACATGTTGATTGGTATAGTTGGGTTTAGCTCGCCTTCACCAGTATGTTTCGATATACTGACCCTCGTTGAAACAGGTTCTCCGCACCAAGGCAAACCGAGCGAGGAGCCGAAGTCGTCTTCCCGATCCAGTCCAGCTGTTGCCGCATCCTGACCGCGCCGCATTTTGAAGTACTTGAAGAGAAGGAGCTTGCAACTTTCTATACACAATGCAGCTCCATGGCAAAGCCGTCCTCCAGCCCGGAGGTCTATACATTTTGAAGTTTAGTAAAGGGATGTAATGTACATGACTGCTATCTTATTTTGAGTCAACACTTTTGTAAGCCCGTGCGACAAATTAGCTGACTCGTTCATGAGTTTGTAATAGATGTTCATTATCAATAAAGAGAACTTTTCCATATTTCAAATATGTGTTTCAATTTATCCGCGTACTCTGAATATGTGCTTGTTATGCAAATCATTAAAGCCTTGTGCGGGCACAACCCCAGGCCCGCACAGCGGTCACGATTCGGAGGACGCCTCAACGATTCTACGAAATCGGGTCATGACAACTCAGTCTTCCGATGAGGACATTCATGTATTATAAATAGAGGCAGAGTCCTCTCTATTATGTATGTTTTGATTTTGTACTTTAAATCTGTGTCTCAGTGTGTTGTAAGAGTGTTTGTACTATTTCCTCTCTACTATTAATAAAATTACGTTTAAGCGCTCTACTTCTCATCCTTTGTACGATCCTTTCTCCGTTTATATATATTTATATATCATATATATATATAGAGAGAGAGAATAAGGGAGGTGAGATGGCACCTCACTCTAAAAATAAGGGTGGCGGTGACGTGGCACAATCCCAACTACACATTTCATAATTGGCAATTTGCACTTAATCCCCCCTCGTTTGTGTGGTTGAGATTGTGCCACGTCACCGCCACCCTTGTTTTTAGAGTGAGGTGCCATCTCACCTCCCTTATTCTTTCTCTCTCTCTCTCTATATATATATATATATATATATATATATATATATATATATATATATATATATATATATATATATATATATATATATATATATATATATATATATATATATGCATATTATGTACATTATTTATATGTATCATATAAATATCTATTTATGTCTTTCATATATATTTTATACCTTATATGTATATACTATATATGTATTAAATATATCATTATTTATATATCATATACATAAGTATATATATATATATATGTTATGTATATAAGTATGAATATATATATATATATATATATATATATATATATACATAGTATAATTATATATATATATATATATATAATTATACTATGTATATATACTATACTATATATACGTATGATTACTGCATAATATTAAAATTATTAAATTCACGAACTCATGTACGTCTTAAACAGAGTGCACCTACGACGCAGTTAGTGATCCCAGGTCACAGGACCATTCAAACGCAACTGCGGGAACAGGTTTTTGGCACTCACAGCTTGAGGACGTAGGCAAGTATACCTTGCCAATTTTTACTATTTAAACTATGAATTGTTGTATGTTATCCTGTTTTAATTGCATATAACTGTGCGCGTCCGAGATTGCCTCGGGTGTCGTCGACGAATACGTCGATATATAGTGTAACTGACTTAGACTCTAGCAGACTCACCTACAGTTGCGAGGGTATTCTAATATCCTCCTAGACCCTGACACTTGTACACGCAACACGATTGCAATTCATATTAAGATGCGAGTTTGCGTACTCGATTAGCTACCGGTGCGTGTGACGTGCATCATGGTTTAGCACGTAATCAGGACTATTTAGAATAACTATGACTTGGCATATAGTCACGTGGTATACACGTCGTGTATTCGACTTGTGTATCCGCATTGGGCGGGGAAGACAACTAGTAGGCGTATGGGATACACACATTGGACTTTATAGTATCCAGAGGAGCCACGGATCCAATGACTTTATTTATTCAGATACCGCGTTCTTCGGAGCGATACGGACGTATATATATTTACAGATACCTCATTCTTCGGAATGATGGACGTTACATGATCAGATACCATACTCTTCGGAGAATGGATGTTATGCCTACGCCTACCCATACGTACCAAGGTTGTCTTCATATTGCATTCACTTAGATGGTTAGCACACCTTTATTTACTTTATTCAATATTTACATATATGGCATACTTTTATGTATCTTGTTACGTCCCACTGAGGACCTGGTTTCCTTCCAGATCTAGACGAGGTATACTATCCCACGGTGTATGGACCCGGACAAGAGACGAGATACGCATCTGAGGAGGAGCTAGAGGTGCTGCCATCAGAGTCTCCCTGATCTTTAGTAGTCTCATCAGCTGGAGCTGGAACCTTTTACTTAGATAGACGATGCTCTAGTCTTATTATATTTCAGCACTTTTATTTCATCTTTTGTAGTGGGTTTGTTCCTACCAGACATATCTGATTTGTACTACGATATTTCAGACTCAGTACTTATATTCCAGCACTTATTTTAGTATTCCTTATTATTCAGTGGATGAGATTAGACATTACCTGTTATCTTCTAGTATTAAACCTGTTAGTATTTTAGGACTGCGTAGCACGTCTTATTGGGTCCATTAAATTTGGTAATCCCTCAAAGACGTGATAGCTGGCCAATGCCACGTGACCTGGTCCCGCATATTTTGGGACTGGGGCATGGTATGGTTTTAATGGTGGCCCATGCAGGTCTAGTTAATCGCTAGTGATATGATAACATGCCCAGCGAGCCTGCTATAGGATAGGAATTACGAGGTCTCATCCACTATGACTTCATCCTTGAATCCCTTTCATAAATGCATCCTGCTTGATTTTTTTTTCTCCTTCATGCTTTTCTAAATTATTCTATTTTTCTTCAGAAATATGGACGTACCCAGTGGACACGCGACTGATGGGGTTGACCAAGCAACAGACCCCTCGCAAGGTGTCAATAGGACCCCTACTACCCTGAGAGACCAGTCCCCGAGAAGGACACTGGTTTATCCAATGACCCCATACCTCCACCAGGGTCCTACCCAGGAAGCTACGCCAGCCCAGCAAGAAGGACAGACCTCCCAGGCATCGATACCACAGGCGGATACACCTTTGCCTCCACCTCTACCCCTTTCAGCCCTGATACCACAACTAGAGGGACAGCTACAAATGTTCCAATTCTTCCAAGTCATGATGCAGGCGCAATGGCATCAGACTAAAACCTTAAGGCAAAGCTTGATGACAGCTCTGGAGAGGATATTTGCTCCAGCACCAGCACCTGTCCAACCAGGTGGTAGTATCCGAGATTTTTGCCAAATGGGCCCGGGAACCTTTTCGGGCAGCAAAACTTCGAAGGAGATCTCAGATTGGGTCTCCAACACGGAAATGCTGCTGGAGGGTTCACAGCTTCACCCAGACCTATGGATGACCGCAGTGAGGGCCCAACTCAAAGGCAATATCCATCACTGGTGGGACTCCATAGAACGCAGCGTCGGCAAGAATCAGACTTGGGAGCAATTCTTAGAATACTTCAATGCAAAGTATTTTCCAGCCACGGTCAGAAATGCTCTATACTCCCAGTTCCTGCACCTGGAACAAGAAAATATGACCGTGGATGCCTATGACGCAGAATTCAGTCGACTTAGTCAATTTGGTGCTATTCTGATACCTAACGAGCTGGAGAAGGCCATGAGGTTCCATCACGGCCTTACCTTCGAGCTACAGAGGTATACCACTACACAGTCGAGGATCTCCTATGAGAAGGTTCTTTCAGAGGCAAGAATACAGGAAGCCATTGGCCGAGGAGCAAGGTGCTCTAACACAACCATACAGGCTCGAAACCAGCCCGGAGCAGGAGGACCAATACGTTATCCGGGAATGCAGACATAACAAAAGACGGTGCCATATCAGCACAAGGAGCTTTCAAGTTGTCACCATTGTGGCAAGAAGGGACATTATGTCAGAGACAGCGGGAAGAAGCTTAGACTATGCATAATATGTGGAGCGAGTCAACACATGGCCAGAGACTGCCCACAACGCAGAAAGGCAGCACCCCAGAACGGGCAAAGGCCAGCAGCACCAGCCCAGAGGATGCTACCCTCAACTGGAGGTCAGCGTCCACCAGCACCTGGAGGATTTCAGAGGGGAGCACCCTTGGCCACACAGGAGGCTCAGTTCAACCAAGCCATACAGCAGACCGGAGGGCAAAGGCACGGGCAGGCCTTTGTACTAGCAGCAGTTGCGGAAGAACTAGAAGGGGAAACTATCACAGGTACCATTTTAGTTGCATCATTACCTGCAGCTGCATTATTTGATTCTGGCGCCACACTATCATTCATATCTAGTAGTTTCATAGCCATGCATAAAATAGCTACTTTCCCATTTCCTAAGAGTTGGAAGATTCTTACCGGAGGAGGCATCGTACCGGTTACCAGCACTATTAGAACGTGCTCAGTAGTCGTGTGTAGTAGGGAGATGAGAGCGCAATTTTTGGTGCTCCCAATGCCAAACTTCGACGTTGTCTTAGGCATGGACTGGTTAAGCCAGTACAATGCTATACTAGATTGCCGGAAGGGTAGTGTCATTTTTAGACCACCAGGTAACCCGGAGTTCGAGTACATGAGGGGCACCATCGAGCAAGGAGTAGGTCAGACATCTGGAGCTTACATGGCTATGGAGACAACTCTCCCATCAATTATTGTAGAATTCGAGGATGTATTTCCGTAGGAGTTGCCAGGCCTACCGCCTGATAGAGAGGTGGAGTTCACTATTGAGTTAGTGCCCAGAGCTGCACCAGTATCTTCAAATGTGTACCGGTTGGCGAAGAAGAAACTAGACGAGCTGAAGCTACAACTAGAAGAATTATAGATCAAGGGATTTGTTAATCCTAGTGCATCACCCTGGGGAGCACCAGTGTTGTTTGTACCAAAGAAGGATGGACCATTCCGTATGTGCATTGATTACAGAGCCCTTAATGCTTTGACAATCAAAAACAAGTACCCACTGCCGCGGATTGATAATCTGTTCGACCAATTGATAGGAGCGGTGGTGTTCTCAAAGATAGATTTGAGATCAGGTTATCATCAGGTTATCATCAGGTAAAAATATGGAGAGAAGACATTCCAAAGACAACATTCATGACTCGTTATGGTCACTACGAGTTCTTGGTGATGCCTTTTGGACTAACAAATGCACCTGCCGTATTTATGAACCTGATGAACAGAGTCTTTCACCAGTATCTGGATCAGTTCGTGGTAGTCTTTATCCACGATATCTTGGTGTATTCAAAGAGCCATGAGGAGCACGGAGAACACTTGAGACTGGTGTTAGAAACGCTAAGGCGTGAGAGTCTTTATGCAAAGCTGAGCAAGTGCGAGTTTTTCCTTGATCGTGTTGCTTTCCTTGGGCACGTTGTCACAGGAGATGGCATTTCGGTAGACCCAGCAAAGATTTTGTCAGTAGAGACATGGCCGACCCCTACGAACGTCTCCGAGGTGAGGAGTTTTCTAGGACTTGTCGGATATTACCGGAGGTTCGTAGAGAACTTTGCAAGGATCGTAGAACCGATGACCCATTTGATCCGCAAGGAGCAGGAGTTCATCTGGTCAGAGGAGTGTCAGATAGCATTCGATGAGCTGAAAAGGCGTCTGACTACGGCTCCTATCTTGACCATACCTTCTGGATCCGGAGGATTCATAATATATAGCGATGCATCCGGAAAAGGATTAGGTTGCGTCTTAATGCAACATGGGAAGGTTGTAGCCTATGCCTCTAGGCAACTGAGGACCCATGAGAAGAACTATCCCACGCACGACCTGGAGCTTACCGCAGTCATCTTTGCCTTGAAGCTTTGGAGACACTATCTATATGGAGAACGAGTGGAGATATTCACTGATCACAAGAGCCTGAAGTACGTCTACACTCAAAAGGATATGAACCTGAGACAAAGACGCTTGCTAGTGGTGATGACAGACTTCGAGATTGATCTGCAGTATTATCCAGAAAAGGCCAATGTAGTAGCTGACGCTCTAAGCAGGAGACCCATGGCATTCTTTCTGATCACCCAACAAGATCTATTGAGAGATCTAGAACAGTTGGGTATAAAGGTCATTATGTCAGGAGCTGACGGCCAATTGTCAAATTACCAGTTGCAATCAACATTGGTCGAGAGAATCAAGGCTGCCCTGCCAACAGATGCCAGATACCAGAAACTTCGACAAAGGACCAAGGTCGGAATACAGACAGGATTGCACATACACGAAGATGGGACTTTAAGATGTGGAGAACGTCTTTATGTCCCGAATGGAGAACTTCGTGAAGAGATGATGTCAGAAGCGCACAGCTTAACATACTCTATCCATCCAGGTGGCACAAAGATGTACAGAGATCTGAGGCAATACTATTGATGGCATGGAATAAAGAGAGAGATAGCCCACTTTGTGGCAAAATGCCTGGTGTGTCAGCAAGTCAAGGCTGAACATCAGAGGTCCACAGGTCTACTTCAACCACTCCCAATACCAGAGTGGAAATGGGAGCACATCACTATGGACTTCGTTACGGGTTTTCCAAGAAGCCCTAGTGGTCGTAATGCTGTATGGGTGATCGTTGATCGATTCTCCAAGGTTGCCCACTTTTTATCCTTCAGAGTTGGGCAATCTACAGAAGTCCTGGCAGATATGTATATGAGGGAGATCGTGCATCTTCACGGAGTGCCAGTCAGTATAGTGTCTGACAGGGATACGAGGTTTATATCTTACTTTTGGCGAAGTATGCAAGAGAGTCTTGGTACCCGCCTAAAGTTTAGCACATCGTATCACCCGCAGACAGATGGACAGTCCGAGCGCACCATTCAAATACTGGAAGATATGTTGAGAGCATGCATGCTTGATTTCAGTGGATCATTGGAAGACCATTTGTATTTGGTTGAGTTTTTCTACAACAATAGCTATCAAACGAGCATTCAGATGGCTCCCTATGAAGCATTGTATGGTAGAAAATATCGTTCCCCTGTATGTTGGAGCGATATAGGCGAAAGGCAGATCCTAGGACCAGAATTGGTCGTTCGTACGGTGGAGAAGGTAAAGAAGATCCAAGGGCACCTGCGAGCAGCGCAGGACAGACAAAAGCACTAGGCAAACGTACATCGACGACCCCTAGAATTCCAAGTTAGAGAGCATGTGTTTTTAAAGATCTCGCCTACCCGAGGGACTATCAGATTTGGAGGCAGAGGAAAACTGAGTCCGAGGTACATCGGACCATTCGATGTGTTGGAACGCATCGGAGAAGTTGCTTACAAATTAGCCTTACCACAAACATTAGAAGAAGTGCATGACATCTTCTAAACTGAGGAGGTACATTCCAGATCCGAGTCATATCCTTGACCACTCGGAGATCATTGTCGGCCCGAGTTTGTCGTACCAGGAGGAGCCTGTAGAGATCCTAGACAGAAGCGAGAAAGTGTTGCGAGGTTAGACTATCCCTCTAGTTCGTATTGCATGGAGGCATCATGCACCAGACGAGTCAACCTGAGAATGAGAGGAGGATATTCGACAATGTTTCCCCCATCTATTCGAAGGCCTGGGTATGTCCTAATATTTCAAATCAATCAATAGTTTTCACTATATGTCTATTTTAATTTCGAGGATAAAATGCTCTAAGGAGGGTAGATTGTAAACTTCCTCGACCAGATTTCAGCTTAGATAGAGAAATTATGATTATTTTTAACAAATTAGGAATTAATTACAGCATTTTAATTTATTTATGCAAAATCTTATATTGCTTAGTGCACCTGACCATCACATCAATATGTAGAGCATTACACTAACTGTTACCCCTAAACAAAGTTCACATACCTCTCCTAGACTTGCCAGTCTACTATTCTAAACTTTGTGTAACTCACAAATACTCTGACATGAGTCTCGTTTTAGTCGCACAAATATCGTTACAAACGTCCGTATTAATTTTTAATTAATTTTTAAACCTGTACCCTTGTCCGTTCCAATCGAAATTAGAGGCCCAACAGGAACCTATTTTGTTCAAACCAAATTACTTCATTATTCTATTTTAAGTATATTACGTCTAGGGTACTTGCACTTCACAAAATTCTGACCCTGGATATTTTTAAATAATTAGAAAATACCGTGCGCATTAATTTTTAAATAAATTAATACGGTGACCAGCATCGCCCAAAACTAGACCCAACTTCTACCCAGACTCACCCTCACACCCTCAACACCCTCACTAAACACCACCCCTCAGTTCTGTTCATTACGTCGCCCTCAGGAATGAGGTATTTTTCTCAAACAAATTCGCAATTTCCAAATTCCCAATTTATTAGGGCTCTTGTGCAAATTATAAAATTTTAGGGTTTTATATGCAAAATGGGCTGGGTGAGGTGTCCACCTCCCATTGGTGGGTTATTCTCCACCCTCCATTCCAAATAGATTCCAAATTCAATGCATTAGCATGCATTTATGTAGCCTACAATTCCTAAAGGGTGTTCACACATGAAATTACCAAAATACCCTAAACCCTAAAATCCTATAAACCCCCCCTCTCACCCGAATCCTCCCTCACTCACCCTCAGCCACCCTCCACCTCTGACCACTCCCCCTGCTCGACCCTCCCTCAGCCTCCCCCCGGCCACTGCACCACCGCCATAGCCGCCGCCACCCACCGCCAGCATCACCAACATCTTCACCATCACCCCCTCCCGCACCCCCGACTCCCCCTCACTCTCCCCACCGCCACCACAGGCCACCACCACCATCACTACCACCTTCACCACCCTCCCCGCCACCGAACCACCACCGTCGCCCCCCTTCGGCCGCCGCAACCACCGCCACCACTCCCCACAGCCCCTGACTCCCCCTCACCAAGAACAACACCCCCCCCGACTCCCCCTAACCCTCACCACTGCCACCACAGACCACCACCACCACTACCACCTTCGCCATCACCTCCGCCACCTCCCTGCCGCCCTGAGCCGCCGCCACCGCCACCCCGACCGCTGCTACAGCTGCCGCAGCTGCTACTGCTACTGCTGTGGCTGACCTCCGACCACCCCCCTGCCGGAGCTCCGCCCCTCCGCCGGCGACGACGACCCGGACACGCCCCCCCTGACACTGGTATATATATATATATATATGTATATATATATATATATATATATATATATATATATATATATATATATATATATAATATAATAATACTTATTATAGTATATTAAATATTATATATATAAGTATATATACTATTATGTATATAAGTATATATATATTATTATGTATATAAATTATATATATATATATGTATATATATTAAGTATATATATACATATTTACTTAATATATATACATATATATTAAGTATATATGTATATATATACTTAATATATATACATATATATATATATATATATATATTTTGAAGTTTGTAAGAGTGAGTGTTTGTACTACTTCTACTACTATCAATAAAATTCCTTCCAAGCGTTTAGCTTCCCATCCTCTCTACGATCCTTCTTCTATTTGGTATCAGAGCCAGGTTGGCTCAAGGCTGAGGTACTTCTGCTTCCTCGCAAGCATGTAGATTTATGGCTTAGTTATTGTGTTTAACTTATTTATCTGCTATGGTTATTATTATTATTAAAGCTGTTGCTTTAGTTAACTGCAATAGAGCTAGAATTTGTCCAAACGATGTATCTTCTACCTAGTGGTACGACATCAAAGTCGCGTAGCCTTGTTATGCCGAGAGGGAAGTTGATGGCGTAAATCGTTGACAGCCGTGCTAGGTCTTTACTATCGTTAGATAAGTCTAAAACTTGAAAGTAGTTAACTAGAACAATGGAATTTTCATAATAATTCCATTAACAGATTGGTAACTTAAGTATAATAGTTAGCCATAGTACATGTAAGTGAAGGAAGTAGAACCTCATAAACTCTAATGAGTAAAGAGTTAGCAATTGGCTTCAATAAGAAAGCTCTTAATAAGGGTAAATCTATTAAGAATGCTCAAAATGTTGAGTATCCCTCTGAATTAGAGGAATTAAACAAATGGACAATTCCAAAAGTAAAGCCAAAAGAAATTTACCAAATTGGTACTTTTGACTTTAAATCTTCTATTTCTATTAAAATAATGGAAAGAACTATTTCTGTGAATAACACAGAGCATTCCTTTCAGCTAATAAGCGAAGATGATATTGGGCATGTTCGTGATTCCTATAACTATGTCCATATTGGACTAATACAAGTCGCGTTTAAACCCTTGACTTTACCAGGGTTAAATGCATCAATAATGACATCTCTTAGAGATGCGAGATGTTTAGACTGGAGCCAATCTCTAATGGGAGTTATGCAGACTAGTCTCTGCCATGGACCAGTTTATTTTAATGTTTACCCAAATCTAACTCTGTCAATGACATATAATCATTTATATGAATCTGTAACTCTAAATTTGAAAACTTATGGTTACAATTTTTTACCAGGATCTGAGACTATAACAATAATCTATAGAATTCACTACAAGGTAATGAATACCATTGCCCCGAATGCTAGGCATATTACTACTCCTGGTAAAACGACTTTGATAGAAACAAATTTATTGACATCCAAAGTAGCAACAAACAAGATAATTCGATGGGATGAAATTAACTTCCCTAAAGAATGGATCTTAAGTCAAGTTGTGTTACCACAACCAATAGTGAACACTGATATTGACCAAATAATCCAAACTAATGATGGAGAAGTAGAAGTGAGATTTACTCCTCATGATATATCAAGACTATCAATATCAGGAAGAAAATTTTTACCTTCTACGATAGGATCAACTTCTTCTAATAAAGAAGAAGTTAATAAAATTAAAATTACAGATGATGCAATAGCACATTCCTTGTATAAGGAAAAAAGCAAAATAAGCTCTCCGACAATGTCGAAAATAGAATTCACTTCTATTTAATGGGATTTAAAGTTAATCAAGAAATTCGGGGCATTCTCAATAGAATGTACTATGAGAACAACGAATTTGTGGCATGGTTTGAAAAAACCTATCCTACTAAACAAATATACAAATTTAAAGATGAATATTATAATCATCTAGAAAAGAAAAGAAAGATAATACCTTTTGTTGATTGGTTTGTCCAAAAATATGTGGACACAGAATTAACACAAATAAATGTGTTAGAAGAACATTATAAAATCTGGAATACAGATACATGATCTAGTAGTAGTACAACTAGATCAATGTACCCACCAAATGAATCAATTAAACTTATTGTCAAAAATATGACAGATAAAATTGATGCTGTTTCCTTTATCAAAATAATTGATAGTAAAGAAGCAGTTATCACAGAATTACAAAAAGCTTTAAGGCAGAATAATTACACCAATGTGTTTATTCAAGTCATGGGTCAACAATTGACCAGGATTAAAACTGCCTTAGAAAAATTATTGCATAAACTTGATAAAATGAAACAAATAGATTATTCTGGGAAAAACTCTTTTAAAGAGACTTCTAATATCTCTTTGAAACCTCCTCCTGAGGTTAATGGGTTTAAAATGTCTAAAACCTCAGAAGTTACTAAAGAGGATATTAAGGAGCTAATAGCTCAGTTTAAAAAGAGTAATCTTCAGACAATTAATGCTGAAGAAAGAGAATTACAAGAGCTAATAGCTCAAGCAAAGCAAAAATTTGCTATTACTCAAAATCAAGAAGTCATTAATGATTTTGATAAAAGTATTCAAGTAATTAATGGTCAATCTTCAAATGCTTCTGAAATGTCAGAAGAAGATCAACAAACTGAAGATCTAATAGAGGATGGAATTCATCCACAAGAAATTGAAAATCTTCAGAAATCCTTTGTTGAATCTAAGAATAATTCTACAATACAAGCGGTTAAATATGGAAAACCGAATTTAATAAAATATTATTATTAAAGACCCACTCCCACAGATGTGTTATTTGAAGAAAATGATACTATTATTCAAAATTATTACAGTGGGGGAGAGATCTATGAATGAAACATAGATGGACTAACAGATAAACAAATCCATGATCAATTACATCGAATGATGATGTATTCCAATGTAGCTAAAGCTACTGAAAACAATGACAAAGAGATTGCACAGTTTATAACTTGTGGTTTTACTGGCACTCTAAGGGGTTGGTGGAACAATTGTCTTACCTACTCACAAAGACAAGAAATCTTAAGTGCGATAAAAACTGAAATTAGTTCTGAGAATAGTACTCAGATAACTAAACCTGATGCGGTTTATACTCTTATTATTACTATCCTGGAACACTTTACAGGAGGAATATTTGATCATGGAGAAAGAGTAAGAACTCTTCTTCAAAATCTTAGATGTCCAACACTTACTCACTTTAGATGGTACAAAGATACTTTCTTAAGTAGAGTAATGTTGCTTGGTGATGCTAATAATGCTCACTGGAAGTCAAAATTTATTGATGGACTTCCTAATCTTTTTACAGAAAGAATAAGGCAAGGATTGAGAAACCAAAATAATGGTGTCATACCTTATTCTAATTATACTTATGGAAACTTAATTAATAAGTGTATTGAAGAAGGTCTAGCTTTATGTAATGACTTAAAGCTACGACATTAATTAAAATCTCAGAGAATTTCTGAGAAAAGACAACTGGGAGAATTTTGTGATCAGTTTACAATGGATACTTTCAAACCTCTTCCTACTAAGGGAAAAAAGAAAATAAGAGATTATAAGGACTATAAAAGACCTTATAAAAGAAAGAAATATCCATTAAAGAAGCAAAATACTACTGTAAATAAGGACAGTAAGAAGAAGACATCTTCTAAGAAAAATATCATTAAATGTTACAAATGTGGTAAATTAGGCCACTATGCAAATAAATGCTATACAAAAAAGAAGTTAGAAGAGATCGAGGATGAAGGGTTAAGAAAATCTCTTTATAAGCTAATGATCAATTCTGACTATGAAGAAAGTTCATCCAATGATGAATCAAATGATGAGACTGATAGTCTATCAGATAATGAATGCAATGAGAACTTCCAATGTAACGAATGTGTTACAGAAAAAGATATTAACTACTATAAGTCTATAGTAGAAATGAATGGGCTATCTATTAATACCCTAACTCTCAATGAGAAAAAAGATATAATTGAAGCCCTGCTAACTGATAAATATCAGTACTGAAATAAAGAATAAAATTATAGAAGCAATTGGAGAAGAATCGAATAAGGATAATGTTCCTATTCATACTACTCCTCCTGAAGCCTACAATATGGCCGAGGTAATATCTCGTTATAGAAGTAGACAAGTTAAACCGGTTACTATGTAGGAACTTCAGTCTGAAATAAAAACTTTGAAAATTGAGATTAAAAATCTAAAATCTCAAGATCAGCACATCCAGAAAAGACTGGATAAACTTGAACTAGATAATTTATCTAGAAAAACTACCAAATTAATTGGTGAATCTTCTGTTGGTTCTTCTTGTTCACAAGAACAAGAGGGGGAGAATCAGTCTGTTCAATCAGGACAGATAAACTCAGAAGACGAAGGAAAAAATAATTTCCTACAAAAAATAGATTTATTTATTACCCATAAATGGTATATTAAAATAAATATGCTAGTCAATAATGAGTATTATATAACCAATCTAATTACACTTGTTGATAGTGGTACAGATCTTAACTGTGTCAAAGAATGAGTCATTCCAATAAAATACTGTGAACGAACTACTCAGACACTTAGTGCTGCTAATAATAAAGCACTAACTGCCCCTTACAAAATTACCGATGTAAATATTTGTGAGGTGGATGTTTGTATTCCTATACATCTAATAGTTGTAAAGGAAATATCTCAGCATGTAAACACCCTAAATTTCAGGAATAAAATTTATGCAATTTTTCCCGTATTTTTGGTGTTCTTCTGGAATTTAAAAGCTAAGGTAATTTGGGGTTGAATAATTTTAAGTGTGGCTAAATGGGGTTAAAATATTCTGGAAATAGAAATTTATTGTGTATAATGGAGAACCGGACGCAGGGCAATTTTCGGTGAATTTATGGGACACCGGAGCAGCGAATCGAGGAACTTTAGCTATTTGGAATGAACTCAAACCGCTGAACCGAACTCAAACCGCTGAACCAACCCGAAACCCATCTAGGAACCCTAGCAGCCGAAGTACTGTTCCCCTATAAATGTACCTCGGCTTTTGTGCCCTAGGCCGCAGCCACCCCGAGTTTCCCCGCAGTAGCCGCCTGGACGAGTCATCGCCGCCGCCATCGACTTAACCCCAGCCGCCCGCTCTCTTCCCTCACGCCGAGCCCGACCCCCCACCTCCGTTTGGCCGAGTTCGACGCTGCTTCGTCGACGACCAAACTCCGGCAGCAGCCACCCGTCCAGTCCCGACCCCCGGGACGCCGCCGCCCTCAGCCGACTCGGTGGCCGCCCCGCCTGCTGTCAACGCTCCGACCCATTGCCGGACCAACCGATCCCCGACCGCCTGAGAGTCCGACCCATCCCCGGCTGTGCGTCCCGATTCCGTCGACGCCGCGACCCCTCTGGTCGGCCTCAGCGAACTGTAGCCACCTCGGCGTTTGCGCCATCGACCACAGCGACCCCTAGCACTGGACCCAGCAACTTGATACGCTGGACACGGAATTGACGTGGACACTTGGAAAACAGAATCCACGGAGCCCTGTACAGGTACTGTTTTCTCCCTACTCGCGACTCCGTTTTCAATTCCGTCGATTTCTATGCGTAGACTGTTTACCCCTCTCGGTGCCCGTGCAATTCGCTCGGTGCATCGCGTCTTGTAGTGGTCGTACACCGCGATCCAAAACAGGAAAAAACAACGCCCTGTTTCACCCCGGAACTGAGTCCGCCCCGCCAAACGGGACGACTTGGTCGCACGTGGTCTTTACCAAACTGTGCGCGACGTTGAAACGGTCGTGTGGGATTTCGCAGAAGTCGATTCGGAGGTGCGTGCACCCCGGAATCAACGCGTATCCGCCGACAACACCCCGTATCTGTCGATTCTGAAACACGCTGTAACTTCGTGTACACACGTCAGATCGAGACGAAACTTGCGCCATCGGATCCGTAGTAATACGCTGGTCCTGTGAGCCAAGTTTGGTTCGATTCTGAGAACGTTGACAAAATCACGTATCGTGGGCCCCACAGGCTCCACTTGACGGGTGATTTTGTGATCGGCTCATCGGAATCCAATTCTGGAAGTTCCGTTGGGTTCGTATCATCGTTCCTGACTTGTAGACACTGAGTTTGCGGAATTTGGAGATCTTTGACCCAGACGCGCTTTTCGGTGCAAAGTGGGCCCACATGTGGAACCCGCTTTGGCCCGAAAATGACCTTTTTGCCCCTGTGTCCAAATTGGACGTAAGGACCGGCATTTCTAGCTATTTGACACCTTCTGAGACTGTTGGTGATATTTATTACAGCTTTTGGAGTAGTTTCCACCGGATCCACAGATACCAGGACAGTTGTTGATACTCGGACATCAGGCAAGTGTACCTTGCCAAACTCTGCAGTTTAGTTATCTATTTTCCTTGCTTTATATACATTGCTGTGCATGCTCAACCTAGGACCGTGTGACGTACTTAGCGTCCGATTATCAGTCGGGTGCCGACACTGTACGCAGCGTTGGGTACGGTCATCTAGAGATGGATATCCGTGACATTTTATATTCTCGTACTTGTCTTATCAAGTACCATATGACCCAGGACACTTGACACTATTCATGAGACAGAATTTTCCCGAGATATTCGTGGTGATTCTGTATAGAATACAGGACATGGACATTATACTATTAGATACTTTATGACTGGTTGCATTTAGCTATGATCGCGCTTGACATGGGCATGAGACGTTGTGGTCATGATATGCGTGGTTACATTGGGTGGGGAAAGACACACAGGCTACAGGCTGTATTTATGTATATCTTCTATTATTGAGAGGTCGTAGACTCTCGTAGCAGAGCTAGACCCACTACCGGTTATTACCGCTACCGGCTCCCCGACACAGAGCTTGTAGTGGCTCAGCCTGAGACTAGTGATGCTCTCACTTGCATTTACACTTAGATGGTTACATATTTACCCCTTTGTTTCATTTAGTTATATATTGCTGCACTGCTTATCTGTATTTATTGGCATGAGCTTTCTTGTACCTTGCTATGTCCCCTGAGGACCTGGATCCGGATTTTTGTCCCCAGATTTTGCAGACGAGGTTTATCCCGAGGTTTACGGGACCGGAGCAGGAGCTGATCCAGGAGTTGTACCACCATCCGAGGACGAGGTCTTAGCTGAAGACTTCTCTTGAGCATCCTTGTTTATGCTCAGCTTTTATTATTTATTTCAGTCTTTGATATTCTGGACAGATGAACCATTGTACTAGATATTTATCGGGTTGTTCCCCGAAGTACTATGTGAGACTGGATGATGATTTACATTCCTTATTTATTCTGTGGATCATGTTTATGTCTTGTGTGGATGAGATTAGTTGTACCATGATTGTCGTAGACTTGTTTTACAGCTTAAGTATGCCCTGATGGATCCTTTATAGTGAGTTGGTCCATCGGTGCGTACTGCTGGCCGTTGACACGCGTCTGGTCCCACGGTATTTTGGGACTGGGGCGTGACATGGTTTTTGTGGTGGCCCATGCAGGTCTACGACTAAATAGTTCGGTTTCAACTTAGGGACCGGGCCAGCCTGCCCTAAGGATAGTATGAACTATAGGATCTCATCCATTATTTAACCAGTTGTTGAACTCTATATCGATCTCGAATTTTTTTTACTTGAACTGCATCCTGTATTGATTCCTCTGAGCGTTCTCATAGTTTATCTTTTGATTTCAGAGCAATGGATTCCGGGAACAGAGATGATATTCCTTTGGATACGCCACACGACGCTGTGGTTACTTACGGAGACGGAGTGACACCAGGGGATGGTGGACAAGCATCGCAGAGTGATCAAACCGGACAGCCTAATCCAAGGTTCCGGAGAAATGACATCCCACCTCCGCCACAGTTCACTCCCCAGATGCCAGTATTCCCGCCAGGACAAGCCATGGACGGGCAACAAATGTTCCAGATGATGTATGCTATGATGCAAGCACAGCAACAGATTCAGCAGGAGGCCCATCGGCAGGAGGCCGAGTATCTGAGGACCAGCCTGGTATCCGCATTGGAGCAGGCAAATCCCCCAACGAGGCGAACAGCGACGGGATCCATCACTGATTTCCGTCACCTCAAACCTCGCACATTTTCTGGTAAGGAAGGGCCAACGGAAGTTCATGAGTGGCTCACCAATATTCAGCATCAGTTGGAAGCCGCTGAACTTCCGAGAGAGAAGTGGATGACTGCAGTTAGAATGCAGTTAACTGATAATGCGCATCACTGGTGGTTAGCAGAAGAAAGGAGGCTCGGACAGGACAGAGTCACATGGGAAGAGTTCTCTAGACTCTTCCAAGAGATGTATATCCCGGCAGTCGCACGGTCAGAGCTCAGAGACAGGTTCAACCGCCTTATCCAAGGCAGCATGTCAGTGGAGGAATATAATGCGAAATTTATTCGCCTGAGCCGCTTTGCCCCGACATTGATTTCGACGGAGGAAGAAAAAGCAGAGAAGTTCTTTGACGGCTTGAAGTTCGAGCTTCAGAGAGTGATTGGATCGGTAGCACCTACCTCTTATACCGATGTTCTTGCAGCAGCCCGACGCTTGGAGCGCGTCGCTAGAAGGGAGACTAACCTGAAGAGGCCTATCACATCAGCACCATCCAGGCCAGCACATGGGGATTCAGCAAAGCGAGCCCAAAGGGGTATGCCAGATAGAGCAGCACAGAGAGACAGACCTCTTCCTACTTGTCACCACTGCGGCAAGGTAGGACACATTGAGAAGGAATGCAGGCGTAAGTTGGGACTATGTTTGAGCTGCGGATCCAGCCAGCACTTTTCCAGGGACTGTTCCGAACGCCGAGACGGAGCACCAAGACTAGCATTGCCTGCACCACGACCAGCTTATCCAGCAGCAGGAGCCCAACAGACAGGAGTTGGTGGGGTCAGACCACCAGCCCCCGGAGGGAACCAGCAGAGACCACCCCTGGCACCACAGGCAGCCCTATTTCATCAGCAGCAGCAGCAGCAGAGAGGTCCAGCTCAGGGACGGGGACAGGCATTTCCTTTAGCTGTTGAGGAGGAGGCCACAGCAGGCGAGGTCATCGCAGGTACTATTTTAGTAGCTTCATTACCTGCAGTAGCTTTATTTGATTCTGGAGCATCGCATTCATTTATAGCAGCTAGCTTTGTAGCCACCCATAGAGTAGCTACCGCACCCCTTCCGAAGATGAAGAGGATTCTTACGGGAGGCGGTATTATTCCGGTTAGTGACGTCTGTAGATCATGTTCTGTAGTCGTATGTGGCCGAGAGATGCGAGCGCAGTTTCTGATATTTTCTATGCCGGATTATGATATCGTACTTGGTATGGACTGGTTAAGTCAGTACCATGCGACTCTTGATTGTCGGCTTGGGAAGGTTATATTTAGACCGCCTGGCCACCCAGAATTCGAGTTTCTCCGCGGAGCAGTAGAGCAAGGAGTTCAGCCTACTCTTAGGGTATTATCTGTAGAAGAGGAGACAGGTTACCCAAGAGTCATATCAGAATTTGTGGACGTATTTCCGGATGATCTTCCAGGTTTACCGCCTGATCGGGAAATAGAATTCACAATAGACTTAACTCCAGGAGCAGAGCCAATCACTTCATCGGTTTATCGGCTAGCACCTAAGGAGTTAGTAGAGTTGAAGGAACAGGTAGATGATCTTTTGGAGAAGGGTTTCATTCGCCCCAGTGTTTCACCTTGGGGAGCACCCATCTTATTTGTGCCGAAGAAGGATGGAACAGTACGGTTGTGCATTGATTACAGGGCACTGAATGCCGTGACCATCAAGAACAGGTATCCCTTACCACGCATTGATGATCTATTCGATCAATTGAGTGGTGCAAGGGTATTCTCGAAGATTGACCTTAGATCCGGCTATCATCAGATCAAGGTGAGGAAGGAAGACATCCCGAAGACAGCTTTCAGGACGAAGTATGGGCATTATGAGTTCTTGGTGATGCCGTTTGGTTTAACCAACGCACCAGCAGTATTTATGAGCTTAATGAACAGAGTCTTTCATCAGTTCTTGGATAAATTTGTAGTGGTGTTCATTGATGACATTCTCATATATTCCAAGAGCCCTGAAGAGCACGAGGAGCATCTCAGAATTGTGCTAGAGACCTTGAGACAGGAGAAGTTATATGCCAAGCTCAGTAAGTGTGAGTTCTGTATGGACAAAGTACCTTTCTTGGGGCACATCATCTCAGGAGAAGGACTTTCAGTGGATCCAGAGAAAGTTGCGGCAATAGAGACTTGGCCTACACCCACATCAGTTGCAGAGGTGAGAAGTTTTCTCGAACTTGCGGGATATTACCGAAGGTTTGTAGAGAATTTCTCGAGGATTGCAGAACCGATGACAAAGCTAACACATAAGGATCAGGAGTTTATATGGACAGAAGACTGCCAGAAGGCTTTTGAAGAACTGAAGAGAAGATTAACAACAGCACCTGTCTTGACTCTTCCTTCAGGGTCAGGAGGTTTTGTTGTTTACAGTGATGCATCAGGCAGCGGACTAGGATGTGTTTTGATGCAACATGGCAAAGTCATTGCTTATGCGTCAAGACAGTTGAAGGACCACGAGAAGAACTACCCCACGCATGATCTGGAGCTAGCAGCAGTGATATTTGCATTGAAGATATGGAGGCACTACCTTTATGGAGAGAGGGTAGAAATCTTTACTGATCACAAGAGTCTGAAGTATGTGTATACACAGAAGGAGCTTAACATGAGACAGAGACGCTGGCTAGAACTAATGGTGGATTTTGACATAGATCTGCAGTATCATCCGGGAAAGGCGAATGTGGTTGCAGATGCACTCAGCAGGAAGCCTACAGCGTATTTCTTGACGATGCAGCCCGAGTTATTGAGAGATTTACAGGAGCTACAGATAGAGGTTATCGTACCGGGACAGAATGGATTGATGGCTAACCTTGAGATTCAGTCATCACTCGTAGAGAAGATCAAGGAGGCATTGCCCACCGATGCTAGATTCCGAAGACTCAAGGAAAGGACAGAAGCTGGCCTGCAGATAGGACTTCGCATCCATGAAGACGGAACATTGAGGTTTGGAAACCGCCTGTATGTTCCAAATGGAGAATTGAGACAGGAGCTAATGACTGAAGCACATAGCTCTACGTACTTTGTTCACCCAGGAGGAACTAAGATGTACAGAGACTTGAGACAGTACTACTGGTGGCATGGAATGAAGAGAGATATCGCAAGATTTGTGGCTAGATGCTTAGTCTGCCAGCAAGTAAAGGCCGATCATCAGAGGACCGCAGGGATGTTACAGCCGCTTCCGATACCGGAATGGAAGTGGGAGCATATCACGATGGATTTTGTTACAGGATTCCCGAGGAGCCCCAGCGGAAGAGACGCAGTATGGGTGATAGTGGATCGACTCACTAAATCGGCACACTTCTTGCCATTTAGAGTTGGACAGTCCACAGAGGTACTAGCTGACATGTATATGCGATAAATCGTCAAATTACATGGAGTACCTGTTAGTATTGTATCGGATCGAGATTCGAGATTTACATCTCATTTCTGGAGAAGCATGCAAGAGAGTCTGGGCACCAGACTCAAGTTCAGCACGGCATACCACCCGCAGACAGATGGCCAATCGGAGCGCACCATTCAGATCTTAGAGGACATGTTGAGATCATGTATGCTAGACTTTGGAGGTTCTTGGGAAGATCATTTGCACTTAGTAGAGTTCTCCTACAATAACAGTTATCAGGCCAGCATCCAGATGGCGCCATTTGAAGCTTTATACGGAAGGAAGTGCAGATCACCTGTGTGTTGGAGTGACGTTGGTGAACGTCAGATACTGGGACCAGAATTGGTAACGCAGACAGTGGAGAAGGTGAAGCAGATACAGAATCATCTACGAGCAGCTCAGGACAGACAGAAGCATTGGGCAGATACACACAGGCGTCCCCTAGAGTTCAAGGAAGGAGATCACGTATTCTTGAGGATTTCGCCTACTCGTGGTACTATCAGATTCGGGAGCAGAGGCAAGCTGAGCCCAAGGTATATTGGGCCATTTGACATCCTCGAGCGTGTTGGTGAGGTGGCTTATCGGCTTGCATTACCTCCATCCTTAGAGGGAGTGCATGACGTATTCCACGTCTCACAGCTGCGCAGGTACGTGACCGACCCAAGTCACGTAGTCGATCATTCAGAGATCGCAGTGGGCCCAAGTTTGAGATATGAAGAACAACCGGTTGGCATTCTCGACGTCAGTGAGAAGACATTGCGAGGACAGACAATCAGACTGGTCCGAGTAGCATGGAAACATCATTCCCCTGGAGAATCGACTTGGGAACGAGAAGATAGTATGCGCCAACGTTACCCCCACCTGTTTGAGGAGACAGTTGTAAACTAGGCCACCTTGTATTTCCATAACCCTTCTTTAGTAGCTTATTCTTTGATTGCGAGGACGCAATCCTTTTAAGGAGGGAAGATTGTAAACACCCTAAATTTCAGGAATAAAATTTATGCAATTTTTTCCGTATTTTTGGTGTTCTTCTGGAATTTAAAAGCTAAGGTAATTTGGGGTTAAATAATTTTAAGTGTGGCTAAATGGGGTTAAAATATTCTGGAAATAGAAATTTATTGTGTATAATGGAGAACCGGACGCAGGGCAATTTTCGGTGAATTTATGGGACACCGGAGCAGCGAATCGAGGAACTTTAGCTATTTGGAATGAACTCAAACCGCTGAACCGAACTCAAACCGCTGAACCAACCCGAAACCCATCTAGGAACCCTAGCAGCCGAAGTACTGTTCCCCTATAAATGTACCTCGGCTTTTGTGCCCTAGGCCGCAGCCACCCCGAGTTTCCCCGCAGTAGCCGCCTGGACGAGTCATCGCCGCTGCCATCGACTTAACCCCAGCCGCCCGCTCTCTTCCCTCACGCCGAGCCCGACCCCCCACCTCCGTTTGGCCGAGTTCGACGCTGCTTCGTCGACGACCAAACTCCGGCAGCAGCCACCCGTCCAGTCCCGACCCCCGGGACGCCGCCGCCCTCAGCCGACTCGGTGGCCGCCCCGCCTGCTGTCAACGCTCCGACCCATTGCCGGACCAACCGATCCCCGACCGCCTGAGAGTCCGACCCATCCCCGGCTGTGCGTCCCGATTCCGTCGACGCCGTGACCCCTCCGGTCGGCCTCAGCGAACTGTAGCCACCTCGGCGTTCGCGCCATCGACCACAGCGACCCCTAGCACTGGACCCAGCAACTTGATACGCTGGATACGGAATTGACGTGGACACTTGGAAAACAGAATCCACGGAGCCCTGTACAGGTACTGTTTTCTCCCTACTCGCGACTCCGTTTTCAATTCCGTCGATTTCTATGCGTAGACTGTTTACCCCTCTCGGTGCCCGTGCAATTCGCTCGGTGCATCGCGTCTTGTAGTGGTCGTACACCGCGATCCAAAACAGGAAAAAACAACGCCCTGTTTCACCCCGGAACTGAGTCCGCCCCGCCAAACGGGATGACTTGGTCGCACGTGGTCTTTACCAAACTGTGCGTGACGTTGAAACGGTCGTGTGGGATTTCGCAGAAGTCGATTCGGAGGTGCGTGCACCCCGGAATCAACGCGTATCCGCCGACAACACCCCGTATCTGTCGATTCTGAAACACGCTGTAACTTCGTGTACACACGTCAGATCGAGACGAAACTTGCGCCATCGGATCCGTAGTAATACGCTGGTCCTGTGAGCCAAGTTTGGTTCGATTCTGAGAACGTTGACAAAATCACGTATCGTGGGCCCCACAGGCTCCACTTGACGGGTGATTTTGTGATCGGCTCATCGGAATCCAATTCTGGAAGTTCCGTTGGGTTCGTATCATCGTTCCTGACTTGTAGACACTGAGTTTGCGGAATTTGGAGACCTTTGACCCAGACGCGCTTTTCGGTGCAAAGTGGGCCCACATGTGGAACCCGCTTTGGCCCGAAAATGACCTTTTTGCCCCTGTGTCCAAATTGGACGTAAGGACCGGCGTTTCTAGCTATTTGACACCTTCTGAGACTGTTGGTGATATTTATTACAGCTTTTGGAGTAGTTTCCACCGGATCCACAGATACCAGGACAGTTGTTGATACTCGGACATCAGGCAAGTGTACCTTGCCAAACTCTGCAGTTTAGTTATCTATTTTCCTTGCTTTATATACATTGCTGTGCATGCTCAACCTAGGACCGTGTGACGTACTTAGCGTCCGATTATCAGTCGGGTGCCGACACTGTACGCAGCGTTGGGTACGGTCATCTAGAGATGGATATCCGTGATATTTTATATTCTCGTACTTGTCTTATCAAGTACCATATGACCCAGGACACTTGACACTATTCATGAGACAGGATTTTCCCGAGATATTCATGGTGATTCTGTATAGGATACAGGACATGGACATTATACTATTAGATACTTTATGACTGGTTGCATTTAGCTATGATCGCGCTTGACATGGGCATGAGACGTTGTGGTCATGATATGCGTGGTTACATTGGGTGGGGAGAGACACACAGGCTACAGGCTGTATTTATGTATATCTTCTATTATTGAGAGGTCATAGACTCTCGTAGCAGAGCTAGACCCACTACCGGTTATTACCGCTACCGGCTCCCCGACACAGAGCTTGTAGTGGCTCAGCCTGAGACTAGTGATGCTCTCACTTGCATTTACACTTAGATGGTTACATATTTACCCCTTTGTTTCATTTAGTTATATATTGCTGCACTGCTTATCTGTATTTATTGGTATGAGCTTTCTTGTACCTTGCTATGTCCCCTGAGGACCTGGATCCGGATTTTTGTCCCCAGATTTTGCAGACGAGGTTTATCCCGAGGTTTACGGGACCGGAGCAGGAGCTGATCCAGGAGTTGTACCACCATCCGAGGACGAGGTCTTAGCTGAAGACTTCTCTTGAGCATCCTTGTTTATGCTCAGCTTTTATTATTTATTTCAGTCTTTGATATTCTGGACAGATGAACCATTGTACTAGATATTTATCGGGTTGTTCCCCGAAGTACTATGTGAGACTGGATGATGATTTACATTCCTTATTTATTCTGTGGATCATGTTTATGTCTTGTGTGGATGAGATTAGTTGTACCATGATTGTCGTAGACTTGTTTTACAGCTTAAGTATGCCCTGATGGATCCTTTATAGTGAGTTGGTCCATCGGTGCGTACTGCTGGCCGTTGACACGCGTCTGGTCCCACGGTATTTTGGGACTGGGGCGTGACACAGCATGTTATTCTGGGAACTCCTTTCCTAGAAAAACTTATGCCAATCAATGAGATTACTAAGGAAGGAATTACTACCTGTTATAAAGGTAAAAGAATAACTTTTGAATTTATAACAAACCCAATTGTTAAAATTCTTAATGAAGTTAATTTGAAAGAAAATTAAATTAGTTTCTTAAAAGAAGAACTTGCTCAGGTCAATATAACCCAGCAGTTAAAACAATTGGAAATCCAGAAAAGAATTCAACAAGTAGAAGAGGATTTTAAACTACACACTTATAGTAATATTCCAAATGCTTTCTGGGATAGGAAACAACATATTGTTTCTCTTCCCTATGAAGAATCCTTTTATGAAAAGGATATTCCGACCAAGGCAAGACCTTGTCAAATGAATCAAGAATATCTTGAATTATGTAAGAAAGAAATCCAAAAATTATTGGATAAGAAATTAATTCGCAAGTCTTACTCCCCATGGAGTTGTACAACATTTTATGTAAATAATAATGCTGAGAGAGAAAGAGGAGTACCAAGACTTGTTATTAATTACAAACCTTTAAATAAGGTTTTAAAATGGATTAGATATCCAATTCCTAATAAAGGGGACTTACTCAATAGAGTATGTAAAGCAAGAATTTTCTCAAAATTTAACCTGAAATCAGGTTACTGGCAAATACAAATAAATGAAAAGGATCGGTATAAGACTGCTTTTACTGTTCCTTTTGGCCATTATGAATGGAATGTTATGCAATTTGGACTGAAGAATGCACCTTCAGAATTTCAGAATATAATGAATGAAATATTCATTCAAAATTCTAGTTTTATATTATCATATATTGATGATATATTAATTTTCTCTAATACGATAGAAGAATATTTTAAACACCTTAATGTGTTTAAACAGTTAGTCATAAAAAATGGCTTAGTAATTTCTGCCCCAAAAATGAAACTCTTACAGCAAAAAATAAGATTTTTGGGACATAATATTACGAATAATACTATTATTCCAATTGATAGAAGTATTGAATTTTTTTCTAAATTTCCTGATAAAATAACTGATAATAAGCAGTTACAGCGATTTCTTGGAGCATTAAATTATGTTTCTGAATTTTATAAGAATATCGCTGCTGATACAAATTTTTTGTATCAAAGACTAAAGAAAAATCCTGCTCCTTGGACCACTAGTCATCCTGTCACGCCCCAATCCCAAAATACCGAGGGACCGGACGCGTGGCAATGGTCAGCAGCACACACCGATGGACAAACCCAATTTAATAGATCCATCGGGGCATACTTAAGCTGTAATATAACAATAAGTAGGTCCAACGATACAAGTCACAGTCTATATTAATATCATCCACAACAGATAATCACAGATCAATGCCAGAATAATGCAAATAAATATAAACTAACAAGTCTCAATAAAAGTGTCTCGGAGAACAATCCGAGTACAAGTCTGATACATCAATGAAATAGATTGAAAGTAAATAACTAGAAACTGAAATAAATGAGTATCTCAAGCCAATACTCAGGAGAAATCCTCTGGTACGATCTCGTCCTCAGATCCTGGTTCTGCTCCGGTGTAGGCACCTGCTCCTGCTAATGCTCCGGTCCCGTAAACCTCGGGATAGATCTCGTCTGCAATATCTGGGGACATAATCCGGATCCAGGTCCTCAGGGGACATAGCAAGGTACAAGAATGCTCATGCCAAAATAAATGTAGTGCAGCAATAAATAAAATAATAGGGTAAATAAATAACCAGCTAAGTGATATGCAAATGAGAACATTATTCCATACTCGGGCTGAGACTACTACATGATCAGTGTCGGAGAAACCCATAGCAGTATTTTCTCGAAGGGCCAGAACTGGTGCCATAGCTCTGTGTCAGAGACTAAGACACATCCAGATTACAATACATAATATAATCAGCCTTTGTTATGGTAATAATCTCCCCACCCAAATGTAACCATGCATCTCATGTCCATAACGTCTCATGTCCATGTCAAGCGGGATCATAGCTAATGCAACCAGTCATACTATATCTAAGAATATAATGTCCAAGTCCTGTATCCTATACAGAATCACCACGAATATCTCGAGAAAATTCTGTCTCATGAATAGTGTAAAGTGTCCTGAGTCAAGCGTACTTGGTAAGACAAGTACGAGAATATATAGTGTCACGAATGTCCATCTCTAGATGACCGTACACAACACCGCGTACGGTGTTGGCACCCGACTAATAATTGGACGCTAAGTACGTCACACGGTCCGAGATTAAGCATGCACAACAATGTATATATAAATATAAGTCAAGGAAGTAAATATCAAGAACTGTAAGATTTGGCAAGGTACACTTGCCTGGGGTCCTGGCTCCAACTGTAGCTCTGGTCTCAGTGTGATCTGCAGGTACTACTCCGGTTGCTGAAATAAATATTATCATTAGATTCAGAAAATATCAAATAGCTAGAAATGCCTGTCCTTACGTCCAATTTGGACACAGGGGCAAGAATGACATTTCCGGGTCAAAGCGGGATCCACATGTGGGCCACTTTGCACCGAAAAGCGTGTCAAGGTCAAAGGTCTCCAAATTCGCCAAACTTAGTGTCAACAAGTCAGGAACGATGATACGAACCCAACGGAACTTCCAGAATTGGATTCCGATGAGCCGATCACAAAATCGCCCGTCAAGTGGAGCCTCTGGGGCCCACGATACGCGATTTTGTCAACGTTCTCAGAATCGAACCAAACTTGGGTCACAGGACCAGCGTATTACTACGAGTCCGATAGCGCAAGTTTCGTCTCGATTCGACGTGTGTACACAAAGTTACAGTGTATTCCAGAACCGACGGATACGGGGCGGTGTCGGCGGATACGCGTTGATTCCGGTGTGCACGCACATCCAAATCAACTTCTGCGAAATCCCACACGTCCGTATCAACGTCGTGCATGTTTCGGTAAAGACCGCGTGCGACCAAGTCGTCCCGTTTGGCGGGGCGCACTCAGTTCCGGGGTGAATCGGGGCGTTGGTTTTCCTGTTTTTGGATCGCGGTTTGCGATCACCACAGGACGCGATGCACCGAGCGGGTTGCACGGGCACTGAGAGGGTCACACAGTCTACGCGACGCAACTGACGGAATCAAAAATGGGGTAACGAGGAGAGAGATATGAGTACCTGAACAGGGCTCCGGGAAACTGCGTTTCTCGTGTCCGACACGTGTCCGGGTCAACAGTGTCCTGGCTAGGGCAGCGGGTCGTGTTCGTGTCCGCGGTGCTGCGGTGACAGGGGGAAAGACTCGCCGGCGGGAGTCGACACGGTCGGGCTGCTGCTGGAGGGGGTTGTCGGCTGGAGCTCCGGCGAGGGCTCCGTCGACGAGGCGGAGGGGAGCGGGGTGAACGGAGGGAGGGTGACAGGGTGTCTGGCCGCTGGGGGCTTGCCGAGGTTGGTGGTGGTGCTTGGGCACGGCTAGGGTAGGAGGAAGAGGGAGAGGGTGCGGGGTGCGGCGGAGATGGGAGCCGGGTGAGGAGTTAGGGCTGATCGGAGGGGAGCTCGGGGCCGGGCCGGAGGCGGCGTCGACTGGGAGGACGTCGACGAGAGCAGCAGCTAGGGTGGAGATGGCTCGCGGCGGAGCTGGGCGGAGCATGGAGATGGGTCGGCGACGGCGGCTTCACGGATCTCGAGGAAGGCGGCTGCTAGGGCACGCACGTCAAGGCCCCTAAATAGGTGAGCCGCCGGGTCGAAAACACTGTTCCGACCTGAAATAGAATTAGGGTTTCTGTGGGTTTGGGTCCGGGTTGGGTTTGTCTCAGATCCGACCCGACCCGACCCGCTATGCTGGGTTTGGCCCGGTTTGGTTCAGTGTGGTTTGGTTTGTTTTAATTCGGTTTATTTGAAATAAACCCGGTTTATTTCTAGGTTTAAATTGGTTTATTTTATAAATAGTTTTTAGGGCTTTAAATAGGTTTCCGGAGTCCAATAAATTCACCGAAAATTACCCTATGCTCGGTTTTCCATTTTACACCATAAAATATTATTTCCATAATATTTTAATATTAATTAACAGCAATTAAAAATCATTTAATTAGAAAATACCTAGGTTTTAATGACAGAAAAATCCCGAAAATTTTTAGAAAAATTCTTGAAAAATCAGGGGGCTTACACATACGGAAGCAGTAAAATTGATAAAGCAAAAGGTTAAAAACCTACCATATTTACATTTAGCCAATGCTGAATGGTTTAAGATAGTTGAAACCGATGCTAGTGACATTGGTTATGGGGGAATTTTGAAACAATTAAACCCAGACACTAATAAAGAAGTTTTGGTGAGATATCATTCAGGAAAATGGAATGATACTCAAATCAAATACTCAACTATTAAGAAAGAAATTCTTTTTATTATTCAATGTATACACAAATTCCAAGATGACTTGCTAAATAAGATATTTTTATTAAGAATTGATTGCAGCTCTGCTAAAACTGTTTTAGAAAAAGATGTTAAAAATTTAGCATCTAAACAGATATTTGCTCGATGGCAAGCCGAATTAGCAATATTTGATTTTGATATTGAATATATTAAAGGAACTGACAATTCACTTCATGATTTCTTAACTCGTAAATTTTTGCAGGACAATGAGCCAAAGAAATAAGGGAAAACAACCATGGGTTCCTAGGCCCATGACTTCGAGTACCAATGAGTCGAAGTATCAAACTTTCAAGAAAATTGTTCTTGGAAAAGGGAAATCTTCTAATAAAGAAGTTAAAGACTTCGAAGAAACCAATGTTTCTTCTTACAAGTAAGCAGTTGAGGTTGAAACAATTTTCACTCAAAACAATCACACAAAACAATTTTGATTTCTGCACTAGTGTGTTGTTATTTTGAAGTTTGTAAGAGTGAGTGTTTGTACTACTTCTAATACTATCAATAAAATTTCCTCCAAACGTTTAGCTTCCCATCCTCTCTACGATCCTTCTTCTATTTTTATTATAGTATTATGTATATATATACTATTATATATTAAATATATATAATATATATATATATATATTATATTATCTTATATTATTATTATACTATTATATATATATATATATATATATATATATATGTATATGTATATGTATATATTATTACTATTATATATATATATATGTATATGTATTATTATATATATATATATATGTATATGTATATATTAATTATTATATATATATATATATATATATATATATATATATATATATATATATATATATATATATATATATATATATATATATATATATATATATATATATGTATTATGTATACATATTAAGTATATATATATATAATATTATAGTATTATATATATATTATTATTTCATATATGTATATAAATATTATTATGAATATATATATATATCATGTATTATTATATTTTATATATGAAATCTTCTTCAACTTGTTGAATTCTTTTTCGGGTTTCCAATTGTTGCAACTGCTGGGTTATATTAACCTGAGCAAGTGTCACGCCCCAGTCCCAAAATGCCGAGGGACTGAGCACGTGGCAATGGCCAGCAGCACGCACCGATGGACAACCCAATTTAATGGATCCATCAGGGCATGCTTAAGCTGTAGTCTAGCAGTAATATGTTACAAGTCTCAGGTATTTCTAATCTCATCCACAGAATAACACAGAGTAATCACAGGAATAATGCGATAGAATAAATAAGCAATCTCAAATAAGGTTATCTCGGGAAGCAATCCGAGAATTGGTCTGTTACATTTTAGAAAATAGACAGGAAATAAAATACTGAAAAAATGGAAATACTGTGTAGATGAAGCCGGTGCTCAGGAGAAATCTTCGGCCACTATCTCGTCCTCGGTTCCGGGTTCTGCTCCAAGGAGTGCTCCAATACCGTACACCTCGGGGTAGATCTCTGCAGCTATACCTGGGGACATAATCCGGATCCAGGTCCTCAGGGGACATAGCAAGGTACAAGAAAGCTAATGCCAAAATAAATGCAGTGCAGCAATAAATGAAACAATAGGGTAACTATATAACCAGCTAAGTGATATGCAAGTGAGAGTTTTAGTCATACTCAGGCTGAGACTACTACAGGATTAGTGTCGAAGAAACCATAGCAGTATTTTCTCGAGAGGGCCAGAACTTGTGCCAAAGCTCTGTATCAGAGACTAAGACACCTCCAGATAACAGTATTTACATTATAATCAGCCTTGATATGGTAATACTCTCCCCACCCCATGAATCTCATGTCACAGTTCCAGAGAATCTCAGGTACAAGTCACGCAAGATTGAACTAATGCAATGAGTCAGGCTAGAATCTAAGCATGTAAACTATATATGTCATGAAAATGTAACCTATACGGAATCACTAGGTATATATCTCAGGCAATTCCGTCACATGAACAGTGTCAGGTGTCCTGGGTTTGAGCAGTTAACAAGATTATGCATCTACAAGAAATCAAGTAAGACAAGAATCAATGCTAATTGACAAGCTCTATTTTTCCACTGATGCAAAATTAAGCCAAGAAAATATATAGCAAGCTGCAGGATTTGGCAAGGTTCACTTGCCCACTGATGTATAACTAAGTCAAGAAATTAGGTAGCAAAGCTGCAAGTTTTGGCAAGGTACACTTGCCTGTGGTTCCGGCTCGGTTTGCAGTTCTGACTTCGGCGGGGATTGCAGGCGGTACTCCGGTTGCTGAAATAAATATCACCATCAGATCCAAAAAATATCAATCAGCTAGAAATGCCTGTCCTTGAGTTCAATTTGGAGATAAGGGCAGAAACGGCAGTTTCGGGTCCAAACGGGGTCCACATGTGGGCCCGCTTTGTACCGAAAAATGTGTCAGGGTCAAAGGTCTTCAAATTCACCAAACTTAGTGTCAACAGGTCAGAAACGATGATACGAACCCAACGGAACTTCCAGAATTGGATTCCGATGAGCCGATCACAAAATTGCCCGTCGAGCGGGGCCTGTGGGGCCTACGACACGCGATTTCGTCAACGTTCTCAGAATCGAACCAAACTTGGCTCACAGGACCAGCGTATCGCTACGAGTCCGATGGCGCAAGTTTCGTTTCAATCCGACGTGTGTACACAAAGTTAGGGTGAATTGCAGAAAAGGCGGATACGGGGCGATGTCCGCGGATACGCGTTGATTCCGGTGTGCACGCACACCCGAATCAGCTTCCGCGAAATCCCACACGTCCGTATCAACGACGCACACGTATCTGTGAAGATCGCGCGCGACCAAGTCGTCCCGTTTGGCGGGGCATACTCAGTTCCGGGGTGAAACAGGATCTGGTTTTTCCTGTTTTTGGATCGCGGTGTACGATCACCACAGGACGCGATGCCCCGAACAGTTTATCCGGGCACCGAGAGGGTCATACAGGCTTCGCGTAGAAATTTACGGAATCGAAATCGGGGTTACGAGCAGGAAGTTATGAGCACCTGAAGGGACCCAAAAACCGGGGTTTGAACTGTGTCCGACACGCGAGTTCGTGTCCGAATCCTGTGTCAGAGCTGTGTCCGCGTGTCCGGGGCTCTGGGGGGACTGGCCGACGGTCGAGGCAACTCGGGGCGGTGGCTGCGGCCCTCGGCGAGGTCCCGGCGGCGTCGAGCGGCTGGGGGAGGCGGAGATCGGCAGCCGCGGGGAGAGAGAGAGGAGGAGGAGGGGGTTCTGGGCGGCTCCGGTCGGCGAGGAAGAGGGGCTGGGGCGCTGGAGGTCACGGCGGGGAGGAGGATGGGGGTCTCGGGTCGCCGGAGGGGCTCGCCGGAGTGGGGTAGGGTTAGGGCTCGGTGGTTGGGCGTTAGGGGAGTGAGGGCGGAGGCGGAGGCGAGGGGGTTTTTATAGGGTCGGGGCTGGGCTGTCGTGGCCGGGGAAGTCGGTAGGGGTGGGCGGCTCTCGCGGAGGGGAGGCGAACGTGGCCGCACATTTTCCGGCGCCGGCGGGGGTCTCGGGGGAAGACGGGGTCGTGGGACAGGGGAGATGGAGCGGGTCGGGTGAGGAGCCGGGTCGGGCGGGTGGACCCGGATCCGACCCGCAGCGGTCGGACTGGGCTGGGCCGGGTTCGGGTCTGTTGGGCCGGCCCAACGGGCTTAGGGTTTTATTTTTTTTAAAAATAATAATAATAATAAATAAATATCAGTAAATTAATTAAATAAATAATAAAATACTTTTTAGGCATTTAAAAATAGGTCCGGGGTCCGATAAATTCCAGAAAAATTGACCTAAGTCCAGTTTTCCATTTTACATCCAAAAATATTATTTTCATAATATTTTAATATTATTTATTATCAATTAAAAATCATTTAATAATTAAAACTCTGTTTTTAAATTATAGAAAATTCCCAGAAAATTCTAGAAAATTGTGAAAAAATCCAGTTTTTAAAATTTTGAAAATTCAGGGGGTTTACAGCAAGCTCTTCTTTTAAGAAATTAATTTAATTTTCTTTCAAATTAACTTCATTAAGAATTTTAACAATTGGATTTGTTATAAATTCAAAAGTTATTCTTTTACCTTTATAACATGTAGTAATATCCCAAATGCTTTCTGGGATAGAAAATAACATATTGTTTCTCTTTCTTATGAAGAATTCTTTAACGAAAAGGATATTCCGACTAAGGCAAGTCCTTGTCAAATGAATCAAGAATATCTTGAATTATGTAAAAAAGAAATCCAAGAATTATTGGATAAGAAATTAATCCGCAAGTCTTACTCCCCATGGAGTTGTACATCATTTTATGTTAACAATAATGCTGAATGAGAAAGAGGTGTACCAAGACTTGTTATTAACTTTAAACCTTTGAATAAGGTTTTGAAATGGATTAGATATCCAATTCCCAATAAAAGGGACTTACTCAATAGAGTATGTAAAGCAAGAATTTTCTCAAAATTTGACCTGAAATCAGGTTATTGGCAAATACAAATAAACGAAAAGGATCGGTATAAAACTGCTTTTACTGTTCCTTTTGGACATTATGAATGGAATGTTATGCCATTTGGTCTGAAGAATACACCTTCAGAATTTCAGAATATAATGAATGAAATATTCATTCAACATTCTAGCTTTATACTGTCATATATTGATGACATATTAATTTTCTCTAATACCATAGAAGAATATTTTAAACATCTTAATGTGTTTAAACACTTAGTTATAAAAAATGGCTTAGTAATTTCTGCCCCAAAAATGAAACTTTTCCAGCAAGAAATAAGGTTTTTGGGACACAATGTTGCAAACAATACTATCATCCCAATTGACAGAAGTATTGAATTTGCGTCTAAATTTCCAGATGAAATAACTGATAATAAGCAGTTACAGCAATTTCTTGGAGCATTAAATTATGTCTCTGAATTTTATAAGAATATTGCTGCCGATACAAATTTTTTGTATCAAAGACTAAAGAAAAATCCTGTTCCATGGACTAATAGTCATACGGAAGCAGTAAAATTAATAAAACAAAAGATTAAAAATTTACCTTGTTTACATTTAGCCAATGCTGAATGGTTTAAAATAGTTGAAACCGATGCTAGTGACATTGGTTATGGGGGAATCTTGAAACAATTAAACCCAAACACTAATAAAGAAGTATTGGTGAGATATCATTCAGAAAAATGGAATGATACTCAAATTAAATACTCAACCATTAAGAAAGAAATTCTTTCTATTATTCAATGTATTCATAAATTTTAAGATGATTTACTTAATAAGAAATTCTTATTAAGAATTGATTGTAGCTCTGCTAAAACTGTTTTAGAAAAAGATGTTAGAAATTTAGCATCTAAACAGATATTTGCTCGATGGCAAGCCGAATTAGCAATATTTGATTTTGATATTGAATATATTAAAGGAACTGATAATTCACTTCCTGATTTTTTGACTCGTGAATTTTTGCAGGACAATGAGCCAAAGAAATAAAGGAAAGCAACCATGGGTTCCTAGGCCCATGACTTCGAGTACCAATGAGTCGAAGTATCAAGCCTCCAAGAAAATTGTTCTTGGAAAAGGGAAATCTTCTAATAAAGAAGTTAAAGACTTCGAAGAAACCAATGTTTCTTCTTATAAGCAAGCAGTTGAGATTGAAATAATTTTTACTCAGAATAATCATACAGAAGAAATACTTCAACTGGAGAAATCTGACATCCCAATGATGGATGACCCATGGAGAATAAAAGAAAAATACCTGGAAAACAATATGTTTCCCGTACAGGGAAAAGACAAAAATATTTATGAAGGAATTCTGCTCACAACAAAATCTGTTGAAATTGAGCATTTCTACCAGAAGGCAAATGACGCCAGAAGTGATGTAAATTATAGTAAAATAATTATACGTCACATAATTACTCCTCAATCATGGGGACTACACCCAAATAGAACTAAATTATTAGTTCATAAAGAAAAGAATATTAATATGCCTTACTCCTACTGGGATTATATTGAGGCATTTACCAAAATATTTTATTTTGACAATAACAAACAAAAACACTCTTGGTTTATTCGTATTTGTCCTGAAATCCTTAAGCAGGACATACCAACTTGGTTTATCCGATGGTGGTTACAATTTGGAGCCACACTGGAAATTCTTCCACCATCCTTACAAGAATTATTTGCAACTTGGGCTCAATCTTATCATCTCTGCCAGAATGCGGATCAACTTTTGGAGGGGGAGAGTACTATGTACTTTTTTTATCTATTTCGAAATCCCATATATTTTTAAATGGATAATTAAATATGAATTCAATGTTCTCAACATTCCTGTTCTAGTCAGAAAATTTCTGATTAAATGGTAGAACAGATTGGATGAAAAGGAAAAAGTACAAACTGTACAAAAGTCGATCAAGGAAAATGAGATCCTTGTTGAAGCCAAGCTTAAAAAGAAAATAATGGATGATAGTCCTTTAAAGAAGCTGAAGGAGTCTTTAAGGAGACAGAATCCTCGAATTACCGAGGAAGAGTTAAAGAGAAAATGTTTGAAATATATGCAAACTCAATTTGAATCAATATTTGAAACATATACTATGTCTGTTAGTTCCACAAAATCGGAACATGAAGAAGAAGACTCAGAAACCTTCTTCAAAAAGATGCACAGGAGAGTCACTACTCCATCAGATGACGAAAGCAGTGATGCCAGCATGCACTAAGGTGGCACTGTTGCCCAAATACAGGTGGCAACCACTGTTTACTTTACTTTATCAAAAGAGAATCTCTTTAATCACTACCCGACAAATGGTGGGGCCTACTGCTGCTGGTGCGTCTTACTTTCGGCGCAAACTTTTGAAAAAAGGAGAATAAAGTCAAAAGGAAGATAACGACGGGCACTCACGTAGCTGATAAGAAGGAATCTTACCTGCAGCTGCCGGTTTCTTCACTTGCACCTGTCTGGAGTTAAGTCGGTCGATACCGACCTTCATGTAATATAAATAGAGGCATATGACCTCTCTATTATGTACGTTGTTATATTGAAGTTTTAGTGTGTTGTTACTCTGCTTTTCTGTGCTCTGTAAAAGTTCTACTACTATCAATAAAATTCCTTTCAAGCGTTTAGCTTCCCATCCTCTCCACGATCCTTCTTACCATATATATATATATATATATATATATATATATATATATATATATATATATATATCCTTTGTATATTTATATATATATCCTTTATATATTTATATATATATATATGCATATTATGTACATTATTTATATGTATCATATAAATATCTATTTATGTGTTTCATATATATTTTATACCTTATATGTATATACTATATATGTATTAAATATATTATTATTTATATATCATATACATAAGTATATATATATGTTATGTATATAAGTATGAATATATATATATATATCTTATATATATATATATATATATATATTATTATACTATGTATATATACTATACTATATATACGTATGATTACTACATAATATTAAAATTATTAAATTTACGAACTCATGTACGTCTTAAACAGAGTGCACCTACGACGCAGTTAGTGATCCCAGTCACAGGACCATTCAGACGCAACTGCGGAAACAGGTTTTTGGCACTCACAGCTTGAGGACGTAGGCAAGTATACCTTGCCAATTTTTACTGTTTAAACTATGAACTGTTGTATGTTATCCTGTTTTAATTGCATATAACTGTGCGCGTTCGAGATTGGCTCAGGTGCCGTCGACGAATACGTCGACATGTAGTGTAACTGACTTAGACTCTAGCAGACTCACCTACAGTTGCGAGGGTATTCTAATATCCTCCTAGACCCTGACACTTGTACATGCAACACGATTACAATTCATATTGGGATACGAGTTTGCATACTCGATTAGCTACCGGTGCGTGTGACGTGAATCACGGTTTAGCACGTAATCAGGACTATTTAGAATAGTTATGACTTGGCATATAGTCACGTGATATACACGTCATGTATTCCACTTGTGTATCCGTATTGGGCGGAAAAGACAACTAGTAGGCATATGGGATACACACATTGGGCTCCGTAGTATCCAGAGGAGCCACGGATCCAATGACTTCCTTTATTCAGATACCGCGTTCTTCGGAGCGATACAGACGTATATATATTTGCAGATATCTTATTCTTCGGAATTATGGACGTTACATGATCAGATACCATAATCTTCGGATAATAGACGTTATGCCTACGTCTACCCATACGTACCAAGGTTGTCTTCACATTGCATTCACTTAGATGGTTAGCACACCTTTATTTACTTTATTCAGTATTTACATATATGACATACTTTTATGTATCGTGTTACGTCCCATTGAGGACCTGGTTCCCTTCCAGATCTAGACGAGGCATACTATCCCACGATGTACGGACCCGAACAGGAGACGAGGTACGCATCTGAGAAGGAGCTAGAGGTGCTGCCATCAGAGTCTCCCTGATCTTTAGTAGTCTCATCAGCTGGAGCTGGAGCCTTTTACCTAGATAGACGATGCTCTAGTCTTATTATATTTCAGTACTTTTATTTCATCTTTTGTAGTGGGTTTGTTCCCACCAGACATATCTGATTTGTACTATGATATTTTCGACTCAGTACTTATATTCCAGCACTTATTTTAGTATTCCTTATTATTCAGTGGATGAGATTAGACATTACCTGTTATCTTCTAGTATTAAACCTGTTAGTATTTTAGGACAGCATAGCACGTCTCATTGGGTCCATTAAATTGGGTAATCCCTCAAAGACGTGACAGCTGGCCAATGCCACGTGGCCTGGTCCCGCATATTTTAGGACTGGGGCGTGACAGAAGTCTATTTATGAAATTTCTCAAGTCCTTTCTTCTCTCTGCTGTACTTGCTTCCATGGCTCCCAAAGTTGCTTCCTCCGCCGCTGCCACCACCGCTAAGGGCAAAGGGAAAGCCAAGAGCAAGGGGAAGTATCGTGCAGCTATAGCAGACCCTCCACCGCTCCACGTCGATGTTCAGCCATCGATCAAGGGTAAGTTTTGTCGGAGAAGACGAAAGGAAACATAGAGACATGTATGCACAGTTGGACACATGGATCCGTCTATGCGCCAACTTTTTACTGCCACATGGGTGGCCGCATAGGCGACCTGGCCGAATAGCCGGCTCTACCGTATATAGGGCTGTGTCGCATAGTAACTTGTGACGCATAAGGGACCATGCCGCATAGACTATGGTGCCGCATAGGTGCCTGGGCTGCATATGTATATCATTATAGAACACTTCTGAGCAAACTCTTTTATGGTTTTTGCAGTAATTTTGCCTGCTACACTGTCTGGCAAACTGGTCATTGGGCAGAACGTGCTACCTTTGAACATGAATCTGAGGGACCTAGTTGTGACTGTCCAGAATCAGATAGATAACGATCTTTCGCCTGGACGATAGCAAAAGATTGGCGAGCAGAGTCCTTCCTTCCTGTTGATCCAGATAAACTTAGGGGAGATCTTTGTCGGGGATGGCAGTGGCACTTTTAAGAAGCCGTACTTCTTGTTTGGCGATGCATTACAGTCTTCTCAGTCTGGCATGGGTACGACCAGAGAGAACTGAACATTTATATTCTGCTAGACGGAGATATCATTTCCCTCCTTTGAACGTTACCTACCTTTATCAGACTTGAAGGTGATGATGGTTCAACGATAGATGGACTAGAATTTGACCCCTGAACCACAAGAAGTGCTCCTCGACAATATCCGGTGTGGTGCCAGAAAGAAACAGAGGGAGTTTTATAGCACGAAGGAGTCACCCTCGTACTCCTTGTTGGGACTGAAGCCTGGTCTTGTTGAAAGTGAACTAGGACGAAACCTCAGCACATACGCGACGGGCATCTTCCTCCATCGGGTTGCCAAGAAGGGAACTTACCCCCTGGGGCAGTTGCAGGCTCTCAGCTGGGCTCATTATAACATTTTCTGGTGCCGTCTGACCCAGTGGATTCTGAAAAAGTTCGAGCGGGAGCTCAGGGTTGTAGACTTATTTTTTATTGTGACGACAGAGCGGATCAGTCGCACCCTCATTTTACCGGCTGTGAAGTTGGCCTTTGGCTACAAGCTGGCCCTTCTACCTGCCATGGTATACTGCATCCATTGTGAC